>JAVTVY010037962.1:0-16508 GCA_036873755.1 Hanleya hanleyi | reverse complement strand
CGACAGAGCTCAAGAAAATCAGTTGGGAGTCCACGTGGCATTAATCGGCACGAATTTTTAAAAGAAAATAGATTTAAGATTTATTTTAATCATAAACACTGCTTGCAAAATGGATTGTAATTTGTGCTTCGTCGGACACCTGCTTTCAAAGTTGACCCAGACTTGCGCATCTCACGGAATAGCTTTCTGGTATTAAAGAATAGGTATTTGTTTATTGGAAGTTTCATCTTACGGCCGCTTCTCATACAGATGCGCAAGTTCAAGTCATTCATTTTTATATATTCAAAATTCTTGCAAATTGTGTTAATTTTGACCATTCAAGAGTAAATGCCCGGGATTTTACTACCGGATTATGCGGTGTATAAAAGAGAATGGTAAAACGAACAGTGGACCCACATTATTTATAGCTGAAGTCCATCCCCGACATCAAAACCAACATTTCAAATGTGTTAATGTATACTTCCTGTCGAACAGTATAACGGATGTTATATTGTCAGCAAGAAAACAACACTGTAAAGATTAATCATCTCGTTAAGTTTGGCGTAAACAAGTGGAGAATATAAACATGACAGTGCATTCTCTCTCTGACGGGGTAAAGCGATATCCCGCTTTCGTCCAACAAAATGCGCGTCTGTGTCTCATTTGAAAAGAAATGAAATGGCATTAACTTATTGTTTATGTAGAAATCTCTGTTATTGTTTCTTTTTTGTTGGAACGATGAATGCGTGGGCCATAAATGTTAATTCTTAATTTCTCATCAGAAGTTTCGTGTGCAACCTTTAACAGTCGGGCGGTAACGCATTCTCTGTAAGGGGCTAATTGATCTTTTGAGTTTCTGTGTATATTTTGGTTAGGCGGTTGTAACAAGACAAGCCAAAGAGACAACTAGTCTGACCGAGCACTGCATGTTGCCCCGATTATGACCTCGACTCGCCCGCGTGTCTGAATTTATACGAAGCTGTATTCATTTGAAATGTTACGTTCAACCGTTTTACTGACCGTTCTGAAAGAGGAGGCGGCCTTCGCAATTTGCACACACCAACGTTTTATGAATTCTGATAATATATTTATCTTTGGGGAAACTTTTGGTAATGAAGATTATTCGTAGTCTCAACCGAATGTTCACAAGACGGCCGAGTTTCCTTGGAGCTCAAACAAAAAATAATAGATAATCATTTACAGCATTCTTATAAATATTCTATATATTTTTTTAATTAATTAGCCAGTAATTTAAACTGTAGAATAGATGGTGCATCCCCGACATCAAAACCAACATTTCAAATGTGTTAATGTATACTTCCTGTCGAACAGTATAACGGATGTTATATTGTCAGCAAGAAAACAACTGTAAAGATTAATAATCTCATTAATTTTGGCGTAAATAAGTGGAGAATATAAACATAACAGTGCATTCTCTCTCGGACGGGGTAAAGCGATATCCCGCTTTCGTCCAACAAAATGCGCGTCTGTGTCTCATTTGAAAAGAAATGAAATGGCAGAGTGGAAGACGGCCGAGTTTCCTTGGAGCGCAAACAAAAAATAATAGATAATCATTTACAGCATTCTTATTGAAGTCAAATATTCTATATATTTGTTTAATTACTTAGCCAGTAATTTAAACTGTAGAATAGATTGTGTTTTTGCCGTACACCGCTAGAGGGGAACTCTTTGAAAACAATTCAGTGTTAAGCCGCGAAGACTGTTAGCGCGCAATCAGCCAACGGGGAGCCTTTGTTTACCGCCGACATGCTCACAATGGTTCAGTGGTTTGACCGGACTATATTCTACCGGCACGTGGAGGCAACGGTCACATCATGGTGGGGTGTAATAAGTCATGGTGATTAGGCCAGCTCGTTGGCGCGCTAACGGCGCGTAAACACTGTTCACTAATTGGAAGTTTAAGCTGATCGGAAGTGTACATAAACATAGGCTAATTTTCAATGATGCGGCAAGACAAAGATGATGTTCCAAAAATATCAAATCCATATCGCTGATCAGTATTCTTAATCCACAATATTCGTTGTAAAGTCGTCATCCAGAGAATGATGTTTCTCAGTCACGCTTTGATTGTGACTGTTCATATGAGCACCATGGGGATCTTCAAATACATGTGTTCATATGGCCCCTAGCCTGAGGCTAAGCGGAGTTAGACACAAGTTACGAAACGTAACCCGGTAGATCTTGCACGTTACGCTCGTATTTTGCCATCAGCATGCGATATGCATCAACAAATTTGAGATATTCTGATTGGAGGCGCTTGGTTGTATAGCCCTGTTTTATAAGTTTCTGCAACAATGTTTTGTGACATTGACTAAAATTGTCACATTTAACACAGGATCTAGCAAACACTATTATGTGTGATATGTATACGCCATATGCAGGTCCCACTGGAATATTACTGTCTAGAAAGGGATCATCTCTTTTGTCATAAAGTCGAGGAGAGAGAAGGCCCGCTTCATTTTTATAGAGATATAGGTCAAAATATGAGAGCGAGAGAATTAAGTTTTAATGTCGCGTTCAGCAATATTTCAGCTGTATAGCGACGATCAAACAAAATTCTAAGTACTCACACTTAGTAATCCAACGCATTAAAACATACACACATTAAAACTTATGCAACAAACAGATTGCTCTCAAATAACCCAAGATGCAATCCTCCCTCACCCGACTAAAAAGATCTTCCCAAGTAGTCGCTTGATAAAAAGAATCTCTTACAATCTTAAAATCTACGCATTCGATAAGGATGTGTTTCACCGTGAGATCTTCATGGCATTGAATGATATCTCTTCTATATAATAGAGCTAAAGAAAACTGTATGGCTTCCGACAGTAATATATCTACGATCAGTTATATAGAACACATTCTATTTATAATGAACTTAGACGGTCAGTAAGGTCCTGATGAGGAAATCCCATGTGTATACATGTCTGTACGGTATGTGACCTTTAGCATCAAGTTCTTTCGTAAGACATTTTGAGTTTTTCAATATCCACATACATTCAACGCCAGAGGTTTTTCATGGGTCATAATTTACATGAATTTGGGATACTTGGTGTATACTTTGCCGATCGATGGCTCATGGGTACGCGTTAGTGGTTTAGATTTGAGTCATAGGCGATTCCGGCGCCTCACATCTGTAGCTTTGCAGGAAATTCATGTTAAGACATTCCGAGAGTAACTCAAACCTCTTAGATTTCCACTCGGCAGTTCCGAATTTTCGTTCTATGTAAACCGACGGGGGCCAATACAACGTTTTCCCATTGTTTTTTTGGTCTTACGAGCACACCATTCAAGTTATGCACAACTGGAAGAGTGGTTGGAATAACCATAACGTTCGATAGTTACCGGGATGTTGATTGAATCAGTGCAGTCGGAATACATTACATAAAGCCTGTTGGGTCATACCACAAGCAATTTAACCAGCGGTATTAGGATTAGATTGGACTAGCTAGATGGCACTGACATTCGTCAAACACCTCTACCAAATTCTTCCACTGTCCCTACACAAGCAATACGAAATGTAAATGCGCCACGCGCGGGATCATGGGTGTGACTGATTAAGTACGTTTCATAGGCTGAGTATTCTCCCATGATGCAACACTCGACTTTTGTTTCGAATCTGCTCGAACGCGACACATACCAGCTTTACTGTTCAACTACGTCGCATCATGTGTTATACGGTGGCGGTGGCCAATACAGTATAGCTACTAGTCTGATGTAAGGATGCAGACTTCTATGGTCATACACATGTATGAAATTATTGTCAGACAGTTGGTTGTCATAACTTATCCGTCGCCCATTAAAGAATATCCGCGTCCATAATCCAAAGACCTATCTACCTATCCCATATAACAGCATTAGCACCAAATTCAAAAAGACAGTTATCATAGTATACATAAACATAGGCTAACTTTCTGCAAGAGAGAAGCGGTCAAGTGTTTTCAATTATGCCGGCAAGACATCATGATGTTCCAAAAATATCAAATCCACCCCAAAAAATCAATAGGGTGGCGAGCGTCCGTTCTTACTTCTTTCGAAAACGAACAAAACTCACCAGTTAATTGCTAGCTGGTGGTGGACCGATGACCCATATCACTCGGGACGCAATGATAAACGGGAAACAAGGTTCCAATAAACATTTGCACCAGAATTCCGTTTGCATTGATGGTTAGGGGTCAAGACAGTCTTATTACATTATAATAAACATTATTCAGTTCTCGTCAAAGGATTCAATGGTTTGTCACTGCACAAAATGAAGAATCCCTACAATATACATACATGCTTATGTAGATTTAGTCATTCAGATGAAACGTCCTGGAATACATATAGTAACATTGATCTCTGGATATAACTGTACCGAATTGCTGATGTTGCGTCTTCGACTTGATGACCCCTCCCTTAAATATATGTGTTTGATCTTTATTGCCGTAACTGCATTAATTTTGCCGCTAATATTCGCCGTTACATGGTACTGAACACACATGGTTTTGAAGAGAAATAACGTCGGGGGTAAATGTTGAACAGAATGGTAAAGACTGATTCCGACACAGCTACAGGCTAAATAGTGATTGCTAACTTTGGCCAACATCCATCTATAAATTGGAGCCATCGCATTTTCTGACCTTACATTTCATTGATACATATCTGAAAGGCGTGCTGATCGATGGGCTTTACTATCGTTATTCTCATCTATATTGATAGGGCCAGGAAAGATAGGCCTATCTAAAATAGCGATTATCTAACATTTGGATCAAGGGCATTCGCAAACTGACTGATGATTTATTAATCCCCTTTTATAGAAAAACAAAGAAATAAAACAATGCCGGTATTTTGTATACCCCGAGTGCAAGTGTATGTGATTAATAAATCATGAGTTTACGAGTGCCTTATCTGTGACCTATATCTGTTCTCTTATGAATATGACTATAAGCGGGCGCTTTCAAATTACAAGCGTCTAGTCCGTCATTCATAATCCAGCCGTCGTCCATTAGAGAATATCCGCGTCCATAATCCAAAGACCTATTCCATTTCCATATAACAGTATTAGCACCAAATTCAAAAAGACAAAAGTATGCATAAACATAGGCTTGTTTCCTGCAAGAGAGAAGCGGTCAACAGTTTTCAATGATGCCGGCAAGACATCATGATGTTCCAAAATATCAAATCCGTATCGCTGATCAGTATTCTTAATCCATAATATTCGTTATAGAGTCGTCATCTAAAAATGATGTATCTCAGTCACGCTTTGATTGTGACTGTTCATATGAGTACCATGAGGATCTTGAAGTACATAGGCTCATACGGCCCCTAGCCCCGGGTTAAGCGGAATTAGACACATGTTACGAAACGTAGCCCCATAGATCTTGCACGCTACGTTCGTATTTTGCTATCAGCATGCGATATGTATCGCCAAATTTGAAAAACTTTGAGTGGAGGCGCTTGGTGGAATAGCCCTGTTTTATAAGTTTCTGCAACAGTGTTTTGTGACGTTGATTAAAATCATCACATTTAACACAGGATCTAGCAAATGCTACTAAGCGAGATATGTATACGCCATATGCAGGTCCCACTGGAATATTACTATCCAGAAAGGGATAGTTTACGATGTCGAAATTGTAATCATCTCTTTTGTCATAAAGTCGACGAGAGAGAATGCCGCTTCATTTTTATAGAGATATAGATCTAAATATGATGTGCCTGTAGGGCTATCTGTAGTTTCCTTCAAATCCAGTGAAGGTGGATATATATCCTTCACTGCGTCATTTATATAGCGATTATCCACAGCGAGAAGATCGTCTATATGGCGTTTGGTGAATGAGAAGGAACGGGCTTTGAATGGATCGGTTTTTGAAAGCGCCTGCATATAGTCATATTCATAAGAGAACAGATACAGGTCGGCCAACAGGGGTGCACAATTGGTACCCATTGGAATACCTATATGCTGCTGATATATTGTGTTGCCAAATTTCACATAGATATTTTTAATGAGAAATTCAAGCAACTCTATAAACAATGAAATATCCCATGAATGATATCTCTTGTATGTAGTCGAGCTAAAGAATGCTTTATGGCTTCCGACATTAATATATCTACGATCACTTTTCTTGAACACAGATACTATTAATGAACTTATACGGTCAATAAGGTCCTGATGAGGGATTCTAGTATAGAGAGTCGAGAAATCCCATGTGGATACATGTCTGTACGGTATGTGACCTTTAGCATCAAGTTCTTCCGTAAGACATTTTGAGTTTTTCAATATCCACAATATAAGATATAAGCTATAAGATATAATATATAATATATAATATATAAGATATATATATATATATATATATATATATATATATATATATATATATATATAAGATATAATATATAATATAAGCCCGTTCCTTCTCGTTCATCAAACGCTATATAGACGATCTTCTCCCAGTGGATAATCGCTATATAAATGACGCAGTGAAGGATATATATCCACCTTCACTGGATTTGAAGGAAACTACAGATAGCCCTACAGCCCTTCTCTCTCGACGACTGTATGACAAAAGAGACGATTACAATTTCGACATCGTAAACTATTCTTTTCTGGACAGTAATATTCCAGTGGGACCTGCATATCGTGTATACATATCACGTCTAGTAGCATTTGCTAGATCCTGTGTTAAATGTGACGATTTTAATCAACGTCACAAAACATTGTTGCACCAAACTTATAAAACAGGGCTACACCATCAAGCGCCTCCACTCAAAGTTTCTCAAATTTGGCGATATATATCGCATGCTGATAGCAAAATACGAGCGTAGCGTGCAAGATCTATGGCGTTACCTTTCGTAACTTGTGTCTAATTCCGCTTAACCCGGGGCTTGGGGCCGTATGAACCCATGTACTTCAAGATCCACATGGTACTCATATGAACAGTCACAATCAAAGCGTCGCTGAGATACACCATTCTTTAGATGACGACTTTACAACGAATACTATGGATTAAGAATACTGATCAGCGATACGGATTTGATATTTTTGGAACATCATGATGTCTTGCCGGCATCATTGAAAACTGTTGACCGCTTCTCTCTTGCAGGAAACAAGCCTATGTTTATGTATACTATGATTGTCTTTTTGAATTTGGTGCTAATACTGTTATATGGAATATGGAATAGGTCTTTGGATTATGGACGCGGATATTCTCTAATGGACGACGGCTGAATTATGAATGACGGACCAGACGCTTGTAATTAAGTTAAGATTCATATCATTTGGTGTATCACTACGAA
The DNA here is from genome assembly GCA_036873755.1 of Hanleya hanleyi. Taxonomy (NCBI): domain Eukaryota; kingdom Metazoa; phylum Mollusca; class Polyplacophora; order Lepidopleurida; family Hanleyidae; genus Hanleya; species Hanleya hanleyi. The sequence goes on along the minus strand of JAVTVY010037962.1, from coordinate 9,230 downwards.
TCTGTGATGTAACATATTAGCTGCTGTTGGAAATGGTGTCTGAAATCTGATTCCCACATAAAAATTGTGTGTTGTGACTTGACCGTACTGGCCTATTTGAACTTGGTTTAATAAAGCAAAGAGGTCACGCAATAAAATGCCAATAACTAGTTCCACTGAGAACCACAAATCCTGGTTAACGACTTTACAATTGGATAAAAAACGTGTTATAGTTGGTGTATATATATCGTTCAGTACACGTGAACGATGATGCGCATTGTTTCTTGTATTATCGGAAGGATAAATCAGTACATAGACATTGTGGGCCAGAGACTCACCAGTCCACCATATATACATTGTTGATACCATATTATTTTAACGAGCATTTGCGAACATTCATAAATGTCCCGAAACCCTCGTTATCAATTCTTTTTCTTGCAATTATCCTTTCTTTCGTATTAATCTACAGGAGGGAGAGAGAGAGAGAATTAAGATTTAACGTCGCGTTTAGCAATATTTCAACTATATAGCGACGATCAAACAACATTCTAAATATTCAAGTTTATAAATTAGTAATCTAACACATTAAAACATACACACATTAAAACTTATGCAACAACCCGATTTCTCTCAAATATCCTAAGACACAGTCCTCCCTCACCCGATCAAAAAGATCTTCTAAGGTATAGTTGCTCCATGAAAAGAATCTCTTACAATCTTGAAATCTTTGCAGTCGATAAGAATATGTTTCACTGTGAGACCTTCGTGGCATGGAATACACCATGGGACTGGCTCTTTTTTTTAGTAAATGTTCGTGAGTTAATCGTGTATTAATCTACATTTATTTTATTTCAGTATCATTGGAACTCCCTGTTGGATTTTATATCGCGATTCAAAGATAAAATTCTAATAAATGTACAACACATAAATTGCATGTGTATCATAATAAGCTGAAGGAAATCGTTCTGATCACGAGCAGAGGAGGTCTTTTGGCCAAATAACTTGCTAACTATTTACACTTTTTTCCAACGACAGGAAGCTACGTGTGAAGTATACCGCTGGTTGAATCAGTTGCAACGTTGACAAAATGTTAGCCAATGACAATAATAGAACGGAATTTCCATGACCAAGATGGCATTCGTATGACGTCTGTTTCTGAAGCTGTTCCAGTAAACATTGAACCAGCGTAGAATACACGTTGACGTGGTATCTGGGTTAGTAAACAACCACCGTCGAGAAACAAATTCTACGTTCAACACACCCATGAGTTATCGTGGTGTCTCTCTTGAAGGGAAATACATGTAGCTCGTGTCCGTATCCATAACTTCGGTTTTTGTCAGTTTTGATTTCTTTGCTAACATTTTCGCCTGAATGAGCTCTTTCGGTTATGGGCGAGGAAACTCATAATGGGCTGTCTCTCTACTAAATGTAGGATTTTTCTCCGCTATTCAGCATCTATTGCGATTAGTGTTTCCGATTCCGTATCTAGACATCTTGTTATATTGACCTTTGCCCACGATGTGCATTTCTACTTTTCGAACTGCTCCTGGTTTACTGAGTACCAGTTGTCTTCGATTGCTTTTGTATTTACAAATAGACCCGAGACTTCGTTGACCTCAAATCAATATGAATTCAACACAAATACCATAGAAGTGGGCTATTGATTGACAGCCATATATATTGCGTCACCGCTACCGTTACGTCTGTAGTAGGAGAAGTGATCCAGCGTTTGTGAAGAAAATTACCGAGCTACTATACCATGAAGCACCAGTTCAAAGCGAATTAATAGAAACGGACTTGATGTATGAAGATGTTAAATGTCTTATATTTTCTCCGTCATTCAAAGTTCATCAACAGGTTAAGCCTTTATTGTCACGCCGTCGTTTGGAAACATTTATGAGTTAGGTCATACGTTTGGGCAGAGGTTGTACAATGTTATCCCGGAATTTGTAACGTTCTACGTGTTCAGCAACACGTGACGCGTTCTGATTGGCTAACATGTAGTCTGCTACGCCTAACGTGCTGATCCAAAAGGCATCAGACTCCTAAATAATTGACACGTTCGGCAGTATTAACAAAATTGTACCTCGCTGGTTCCCTAATTGAGTTTAGACTTTCATCTTTCGACAGGAAGTAGTTTATTTCAAGCGCTACAAGGTGACAAACTTCTTGTCAAACTTTTACCGTCAAAATTTCAAGCTGTGGGCGCCTCTACACATGAGGTGCTCATTTCGCGGTTTTCTCTGCCTGCTGAAAGCAGTGCCCAGGCCCCGCAAATAGTGCCCCGGCGAGGCATGTTATCGAGCAGTGAATCGAAATAAAATTTGTAGCTGAATAGAACAAATACAATACTTGCCAGTGGTATCAACGGCTTTCTATTAATCGTTGCAACGAAGGCGGGAAAAAATCGGGAAAATTCTGGTCTTTGGCAGAGATTACGTATAGAGCCCGAGGCCTATTAGGTGGGCTTCTTTCATCCGATCAGTCTGATATCAGGCATGGGCTTGCATCATTCAATTGCCCGGAAGCTTGCAAAATTTCACGCGTTTTCATCAAATACTTTGCTCGCTATGCGGTTTTTGCTACATGTACCCCCATCAAAATACAACAGTTTTCGGCTAGCTAAAGCACACATCTGGGCTTGGCGATCAGGCCCGGATTTGTAAAGTTACCATAACAAACGCTATGATTAGTTCTTGAATGGATGACCCATATATTCCTACATATTCGGAAACCTGTTACTAGCGCGTTGGGCCTTCCATTGAATTATTGTCATTTTTGCGATACGATACTCTTAAAAACGCTAATTTTCGGCAATTTTGTGGATTAAATTTGATTTTGCTGAAAAACCAGAAGCGTGAAACTGTCGAATTTAGTTATATATTAACCAGGAATGTTTCCTCTACAAATAGATGCAAAAAACTGCCAATTCGAGAGGAGGACAATGCAAATAATATTACAAAATCTGTCCCCACCCCCCATGTCAGGCATATAAATTCAGGATGACCCTTCCGGTTTATGTCAGACGTTAGCCAGGGTCAAACGATTCTTTCTGAACCAGATATTGTATTATTGCAGGCACCAGAGTTCAGGTACTTCTCATAAACTTGTATAATTATTTCAGGTTTCTGAGTTCCACTGAGAGTGAATAAATAGCCACTGATGTAGGTAAAAAAAAATCCAAAAATGGAGGATAATCCAGTTAACACTAGTCTGTAATGTCTGTATCTGAGAACTTAAGCATCCTCAGCCGGGTCTCTGATCATTCTGTAATACCATGAGACTGATTGGATCAGTGTTGATATCGGCCAGTTCATTTTGAGACAGATATGGACATTACAATGATCACACGTTCTCACCAGAAACCAGCATTTTCGACCATTTTAGCATTACAGCAAGGCACCAGATGATGTAAATCCACAAAACACTAAAAAAATTCAATCCATTCAGTGTTACTTGAAAATATATCTTGGTCGTAAAGATTTGAGACGGTAAACGGCTGCAAAACGGCACGAATAGCCGATTTTAATCAGTAAAAACACACAACAAATATACCCCCACCCCCTTAATAAAACGATCCCACCCGACCTCAACCCCCACATTGAATGGAATCTTGCGAATTCCCACCAAACAATAAATAAGTTGAGCTACGATACCCAATTTAGCGGTGTATACCTTACCTAGAGTCCATTTTCCAACACAGTTTGATCAAATACGTTCAGAAAATGTTGATGTAGTAGGCATCAGACTCCTAAATAATTGACACGTTCGGCAGTATTAACAAAATTGTACCTCGCTGGTTCCCTAATTGAGTTTAGACTTTCATCTTTCGACAGGAAGTAGTTTATTTCAAGCGCTACAAGGTGACAAACTTCTTGTCAAACTTTTACCGTCAAAATTTCAAGCTGTGCGCGCCTCTACACATGAGGTGCTCATTTCGCTGTTTTCTCTGCCTGCTGAAAGCAGTGCCCAGGCCCCGCAAATAGTGCCCCGGCGAGGCATGTTATCGAGCAGTGAATCGAAATAAAATTTGTAGCTGAATAGAACAAATACAATACTTGCCAGTGGTACCAACGGCTTTCTATTGATCGTTGCAACGAAGGCGGAAAAAAGTCGGGAAAATTCTGGTCTTTGGCAGAGATTACGTATAGGTTAACGGATCGGGACTTTTTTTATTGAGGAGCCCGAGGCCAAAACGCGTTAGGTGTAGCTGCCTGATGAACGTGTGGTTGGACCAGCGCGTTGCTGGAACAAGCCAAAACGCGTTTTGGGATTTCCAGTATATATATATAGTTGACTGAATAGTCTTCCATGTTCTAAGTTCTTTATCGCGTTAATGGAGTTTTGATCGGAAGCGTTCAATGTACATATAAATTAACATGAACTGAACAGCTACACTTTATCCTGGTACACTGTTTTACACATCAATACATGCTTATGCAGTTTCCATTTCTCTAGGGAAATGCCATCGGATCCACTCGATTTCCAGATGGTGAATATTCATGGCACTCCAACTTTACCTCCCGGTGAAGACAAAAGCGCCTTAGGGTTAATTCTTGATAAAGAAAATTTATTCATTCACAGATAATCAGGATCCTGTGAACTGAATTACTCCCGCGTCTCTGGGAGACGTCCACAATGATACATGTGAAACCAGCACGAAACTCTTCCAATAAGAATGAGGGATGGACGGGAACATTTCCTTCGATGATCAGATGAGTTGTTTCAAAACAAAACGCCACGCTGTCTCAGTTTACAGTTTATATTCACGGATATTGGTGCTGCGCTTTCTGTTCTGAAAGTCTTTATATCGGCAATACCAAAGAAATATAATGCAACGCGTCTATTCAAGGAATATTGAATTCTATGTTCAAATAATGGTCCTTAGTGAGTGGTTTTCTTGATTCCAACAACATTTTGCTCTTTTCTGCCTTTGGACACTTTGGGCTTTTTACATTGGATTCTTAGAAAATCTAGTGAAAGTTATTCCATCCGATGGATTTTGTGAAGATATCATACGCCATGTGTCGTCCATTCAGATATCTAATTTCCTACGGGCCGGCAGTGTATACACGTCGTTCATGATCAAGATGTTCACATGAAAGCGTAGCTGCGATACAAAAAAAAACAACAACAAAAAAACACACACGTCTGATAATAACACGTGATCTTTCGGATCATGTCTTTTGAGTTTAGTCCAGTCAAAATATTTAAAATAACGCCAGTTGGTCATACATCAGCATGAATTGCTGCCAGATACGCATTACTTTATGACCATCATTACAGGTTGTCGCGTATTTGTATGAAAAGGAAACGAAACACACAAAAGGGGCGTTTTTTTCAGTTCAGTAAAATTGTTGGGACGACATTAGAAGGGGAAGTTTCCTTTTTGTCCATTCATGGCAGGCTGTTCAAAGTATACAAAACTCACAAGATAATTGCGAGAAGGTCGCCGAGAAATGACGAGCAATCACTTGGGACGCATTGAGAAACTGATAGGCGTCAGAATGTTTTGTGTTATCAGTTGCTTTGGGAAAACAATTGGCACTGATATAAATGGGTCAGCACATTGTTGCAAAATAGTCGGTATGTGTCAAAGATTTTTGCTGGTTTTGCCAACAGATTAAATGAATAACTCGGGTGCCAACAATTCACAAGCCACAAGCAAAAAAAAAATACTCAAGCATAATTTGCTTCATATGGCCCTACGCTATTAGTGAGGTGATGTAATTAGGGTACACATTAAATTTTCCACTTCTTCTGGGAATCTAAAGCCTAGCTGGTGAGCAGCTTTACGAGTGTTATTGTTTCTCTGGTTTGTATCACCTGGGATAAAGTATATTAGGGTCATATTGTATCCCAGCTATCACACATCAACGGTAATACCATATTCGATTCTTCTATTCTCGTCAAGATAAATCAGTAGCAGTATCTTTCAAACGGATGCATTTTTTCTGTATGAATAAATAGAGAGCCATTTCTATAGGTACAATTATAGCATATATCAGGTTTTGGGATAAAATGACATACATAAAACCACGATAATTTCTCCTGAACTGAATGCAGTCGGAATATCGGCCTGTGCGGATCCTATCACAATGTTGTCGTTTGTACAGATTACATGTATTTTACACATGCTGATCTTGTGGATGTCGCACTCGCGAAATAGGACGTTATTCTCCGGGGGACATGGACTATATTGACCCATGAATAGATCATGTGGCTAGTCAAGACCTGATTGGTAGATTTAAAAACAAAGTATGATTTCACCGAGACTTTTTAACTGAATCATTCCTCCCCATTTGAATATTTTTTTCGTATCCCTTGAGCTAGGACAATGGAACATACCACACTATACCTTTGGGTCAAGCTCTAACAGAAAATGTGTGAAAATAAATGCAAGATGGTCCTTATGATGACGTCATGGTGACTTCATTTTGCAACAACAAAAAATTCAGTCGATTTTTTCCGGTCATATTTTTCTAATTTTTAATTTATGTGTTTTCTTCGAAAAATTAGCCATAAATTAGTTAACAATAATCGGATGTGAAATAAAATAGATTTTTTGAAGGAAAAATGACGAAAAGCTCAATTTCCTGGTACCCTACATGGGCGCCACTTTAATTTACACATGATCCTCTGCTCGGGGGGTTGTGCAAATAGGCTCAAAAAGGTCCCAATATGATAAACTATAATGTCACGGAGTGTCAGCTCCATTTCTTGGGGTAGAAAATTTGATAGGGAGTGCCATAATATGTATGAATTATTAAGGTAGTACTTTCAACATCATTGGACGGTGTTGCCCACGTGTAACAAAGGGAATGAACCACATACAAGAACCATTTATCGTTAATGAAGAATATAAAGAAGACAATAGCGTGGCGAATCTCGTTTCATAACCCCACCTGACCTTGAGGGCCATTATCACTCCCTCCCCCAACCAAACTTTCTCCTCTACCTTCTGAACGACGAACAAATGAAAGCTGACCCTCCCCGATTATTTAGTTCATCATATTGCGGTAATTGTGAGCCTATTTGCATAATCCCCCGCGCAAAGGATCATGGCTAAATTCAAGATGGCAATCATATGGGGGTACCAGAAAAATTATGTTTCCGTCATTTTTCTTTAAAATTCCAGTGCTTTTCTTCGAGGACAATTGGACAAAATCTATTTTATTTCACATCAGACTATTATTTACTAATTTATCCTGCAGTTTTTGCAGAGAAAATACATAAATATATATTAATCATCCGGATAAAAATTCTGGAATAAACGTCGTAAGACCAGTCTCTCGATATAACTTTGAGTTGCTGAAGTTGCAACATCGACATGATGACTTTTTCATAATAGAGAATTCGAATATGTGTTCTGTTTTGCCGTAACTTCACTAGTTTGCCGATACTCTCCGTTACATGGTTTTGAACTCAAGTGGTTTTAATGGTTGAGGATAGAAGTTTAACATATTGGTTATAGACTCATTCGAAGACTACTACTGGCCAATTTCCATCTATGGAATGAATCTGGTGCATTTACTGACCTTACATTTCATTGATACATATCGGACAGGCGTGCTGACATTCTCATCTACATCTATATTGATGGGACCGGAAGAGATAGGCCCACAAAAAAATCGCGATTATTTAACATTTGGATCTAACACACTCGCAAATTGATGACTTATTAATCACCTTTTCTAGAAAACCAAAGAAATAAACAAATTACAAGCGTCTAGTCCGTCATTCATAATCCAGCCGTCGTCCATTAGAGAATATCCGCGTCCATAATCCAAAGACCTATTCCATTTCCATATAACAGTATTAACACCAAATTCAAAAAGACAAAAGTATACATAAACATAGGCTTGTTTCCTGCAAGAGAGAAGCGGTCAACAATTTTCAATGATGCCGGCAAGACATCATGATGACATCATGATGTTCCAAAATATCAAATCCGTATCGCTGATCAGTATTCCTAATCCATAATATTCGTTACAGAGTCGTCATCTAAAAATGATGTACCTCAGTCACGCTTTGATTGTGACTGTTCATATGAGTACCATGAGGATCTTGAAGTACATGGGCTCATACGGCCCCTAGCCCCGGGTTAAGCGGAATTAGACACATGTTACGAAACGTAGCCCCATAGATCTTGCACGCTACGTTCGTATGTAGTTATGTAGTATACCCCGGGTTAATGTGCATGTGATTAATACATCATCAGTTTGCGAGTGCCTTAGGTTAGGATTTATGTCATTTGTTGCATTAATACGGTATATTGTTTAATAAGAATGTGGGGATTAAACAGTGTCTATGTGACACTGTTAAGAGGGATCATGTGTAGGGCGGGTTGGGAGAAACGGGTTGTACGGCGTGTTCGCACGACATGTGCCCATCGCGGTGCGATGGAGTGCCCAAGTACATCCATCCATCCACGGATCTGCGATGTTTCATACAGATATATGAATAATTCTTTAAATAACTAAACCCAGTCCCTGCTGCTGGAAAGTGTCAAGCTCCACAAGTGTACTGGTTTTTCAAATCTGATACCCACTATAACCACATGCGAATTGTTAGCTGTGACTGTACTGGTCAACTGGGTATAATACTGCGACGAGGTCATGCGATAAATCTTCAATAACCACATCCACTGAGACCTTCAAAGCCTGGTTAACGGCTTTACAGTTGGGCTAAACACCGGTTATAGTTAGCGCGTAGGTAGTTTAGTACACGTCCTCGCGGACGGGCGTTACTTCTTGTGCTCCTGAAAGTATAAATCAGTACATCAGACGACGAGAGAAGAGGGTCAGAGTCCCATAAGACCACCATTCGAATTTCTATATGATATACATGAATAATAATTGTATTCACCACATCACTTTCAACGGAGACTCGAGAATGAAAATGTCCTCATATTCCTCGTTATCAAAACTTATTTTATAATTCTATATAGATCGTATTATTCTACATTTCAAACTGTTTTTTCGTTATCACTGGACCTCCGTGTTGGATTTTACGTAGCGATTCGAGGATGAAATTCTAAAATGTCAGACAACACATAAAATCATTTATCAGTTGCTGGGTTTTTTGTCTGCAGCGTTGAGACAATGTACATGTAGCTCTATAATATCGGTGAATTTCTTTTCACATTTACACATAAACTATGAACTAAAGACCCAAAGTTTATTCATGGTATACAGCTCACCACTTCATGCTGTTTATATATCGTCACAAAAATAGACATAATACAGTTT
>JAVTVY010037961.1:0-17039 GCA_036873755.1 Hanleya hanleyi | reverse complement strand
GGATTCGAACCGACGCCTCCGAAGAGACTGGTGCCTTAAACCAGCGCCTTTTTTTTTTTCTCATTGAATTTTATTCAATCAAATAAATATACATATATATATTTACATCGCATAACTTGATAACATAGCAGATTAAAAACAATTATTGAATGATATCACATATGAATGCTATGTCACAAGAAGGTCACTCTACATCATACACAAATTATCCAACATATTTACAAACAGTGAGGAGAAGGCATCTTCAGAACTGTACACATGCTCTCAAAATTTACAAACAACTGTGAGGTCATCAAGACACTTAACATATGGGTTAAGTTTTAGAAATCTCTTGTTAAACAGTGCATAATTGTTTTCACTCTGTAGATGAAACTTTGACCATTTCACACAATTTTCTAAATAACATCGAAAGAACAACGAAATATTTAGGTTTGAATTATGGAATATTCTCATCCGCCGCCTTCTCTCTATAGACAATCTGGCCACAGAACAGATGAGATTTACGAAATATGAATTCACCTTTGTATTACTTCCTTTGTAGCCGAAAAGTAAAAGTACATTAAAATCCAGGTTATTCAAAACATATACTGGACAGTAACGGAACATGCCCTCCAATAAGTTGCCTAAATAATCCCGAAACTGAGTTAACTCAGGACAAAAGACAAAAAGATGCATCAAATCTTCAGGAGCTGTATTACAGAGTTGGCAGATATTTGAATTAAAAATCCCAATCTTACACAACTTAGATAATGTATACAATATATTATGGCATATTTTGAAATCTAAGTCACAACAATCAGGTGTTTTTCCTGGTAAATACACAAGTTTCCAATATCCTGAAAGTTCTATGTTGGGAAGATTAACAGACCAGAAGTCAGTCGATGTGGGTATTTTAGCAACGTTTTTCCGCAAGAGTGTATAGAAATCTCTGCTTCTCAATTCTAATAATGTGCGAGAACAGTGAGCAAATTGTATAGTTATCTCCCCTTTACCGGGTACAGAATTTTCAGGTATAACCCAACAATGCGGGATACATGACTTAATTAACTCATACATTAGAGTGACCTTTGATGGCTGAACATCAGGAAAAATCCTTGGACTATTTCACAAATCGCATTATTAGGCAGGAAACCCGGGATCACCTCATACAAGAAGTCTTTTACAGTGACAAGTCCAGAACGAAGAAACAGTTCAGATTCTATACGTTTCCCATTTATCGTTAACCTTGGGTTATAAAAGACTGGTTGAGACCAAAACTGATCACGGGATACTAGTATAATATCAGCCTGTTTTAGCAGGTCATACCAGGCCAAAAACATTTCTTTATAAAAACTCGGGAGTGAATTAAAAACGCTATGTTTGTAAGACATAAAGAATAATTCAAACGTAAGATTAAGATCACCACATCTTTGGAGAAAATAACTCATACAAGCCTTCCATACTGGATGGATAGAATTATTCAAATAACGGGATAGAAACTTTAAGCGGAAGGCTCTCATTTTCATCAGAATATCAGGGATATTCAAACCACCAAGACACCGATCATTTATAACAGTTTGATATGCAATCAAATGTGATTTATCACTCCAGAGAAATTTTAAACACACCTCTTTAAGTTTCAGTACATATGAATTTGGAATAGACACCACCATAAGAGTATACCATAACCTTGACATCATTAATGTTGAAATAACAGTGGCTCTACCATTGAGTGTCAATTTACGTTGTTTCCAACGAACAAGTAAATCAGTTATGCTCTTAACTTTGCTTTCCCAATTATTTACATGGCATATATTGCGTGATGGTCCTAGCCAAACACCAAGCACCTTTATACAATCGCGCTTTACCTCAATATTATTCACAAAATTGTCAGGCATATTTTTACCAACATATAATAATTCGTTTTTATCCATGTTAATCCGAGCATTAGATGCTCTGCAATACACTTTACAAACATTAAAAACAGATAAAACAGATTCTTTGTCCGCTAATGTCAAAGTTAGATCATCCGCGTGTTCATAATCTAGTGATATAACATTGGAGCCTGGTATTTGTATCCCAGTTAAGTTTGAATTTCTGACTAATGTACACAAAGGCTCAACACTCAAAACATACAGCATTGCTGAAATCGGACACCCCTGACGGACAGATTTTTTAACATTAAAATAAGGAGTGAGGTATCCGTTAACCTTTACCGCACTCCTGACATCATTATAAAATACCTGTATCCATCGTACAAAGGCATCTCCAAACCCAAATTTTCTTAACACCTCGATCAAGTAAGTATGCGACACACGATCAAAAGCTTTTTCTTGATCTAACTTAAGGAAAAATGCCTCCACATTATCATTTTCAACATAAGTGATAACATCTCTTAAACTGGCGATAGTATCAGAAATATCTCGACCAGGAACACAACAGGATTGATTTGAAGACACAACACTTCCTATTACATTCTTTAGTCTATTAGCTAAACAACGAGATAAAATTTTGTAATCTACATTGGGTAATGTGATGGGTCTCCAATTTTTTAGGTTATTCTTTTCACCCTTCTGCTTATATACCAGAGTAATCACACCGGCTTTCATAGATCTGGTCAATTCGCCATTTTTGAAGACATCATTATAGATAGCAAACAAAATATCACAAAGTTCTGGCCAGAAATACTGGTAAAACTCCACCGTTAGCCCGTCATTCCCTGGACTTTTATTGAGGGATAAACCTCTTATAGCATCCAACAGCTCATCTTGTGTAATATCTAAATCACAGACTTCTCTATCATCATCATTAAGTGACACATTAATATTTCTAAATAATTCATTCATAGCATCCAAATCTATTTCATCCTCCTCATACAGTGTTTCATAAAAATCTTTTACCACATTCACTATGCTATCAGTGTCAGTTAAAATATCGCCAGTGGAATTTACAATCTCACTTAATAGTTTATTATTCTGACGATACTTTTCAAGAGACATAAAATAACCAGTGTTTCTGTCACTTTCGAGTGCCCACTGGGCTTTCGAACGTAGAATAGCTCCTTGACACTTAATATGTTCAAGGTCTAACAATTCAGCCTCCAACAACTTAATGCCACTTATATCATAATTAGGCACCACAGCTGCTCGGCGATATTCATTTTCTAACTTACATTGTAATACAAACATTTCCTGGTTCATTTCGTCTTTTCGTTTACTGGCAAATAACATTGATATTTTTTTCATTTTATATTTACAATTGTCCCACCAAATTAACTTCTCTGATATATACAGAGGACTATTTAATTCCGTCAGTAATAATTCTCGTATTCTGTTACAAAAATCTTCATCTCTCCATAGCTGATTATTAAATATAAAGAGACCTGGGCCTCTTTCAACGGTTGAGAGATCCAATCTCAAAAACAAAGTGCTATGGTCACTGACTGAATTTCGTCTATAATATACAGACTTTGTGGCACCAGACAAATCACGACTAAATAAGATGTGGTCAATACGACTCTGACGTAACACGCCATTGACAATACGGCGCCAAGAAAATACAGTCTTGTCTGGGTGAAAATACCGCCAGATCTCTCTCAGCTCAAAATCACACATTGTTTTACACAATAGGTCTCTTGACTTATCGCATTCTAGAACACGAGTTGCTCTGTCATTAGAAGAAAATACTAAATTGAAATCTCCGACCAGAATATGTTTAACATCATGTCGTATGAAACCTCTGAGTTCATTGAAAAATACCACTCTTTCTGGAACACTATTTGGGGCATAACAGTTTATAATATCAGTTTCTCTTCCTTCAAAATCAACCGTAATACAAATCAACCTACCGGAATTATCATGTCGAGTGTTCAAAATTTTGTCTTTCCATTTATTTGTAACAATAATTGCAACACCTTTACTAGGGTCAATAGCATTGCTGTAATAGATTTCCCCCTTCAACAGATGCTTATAGTTATCCACATATTGATTGTCCCAGAAAGTTTCTTGCAAGCAAACAAAATCCACGAAAGAAGACGAAAACAATGCGTTCACAGTTTTTAATTTTTCTACATTCCTGAGTCCATTGCAGTTTAGCGAGGCTATAAGAACCATTGTCGCTAAATGGAGTAAGAAATTGACATACGCCATTGTTCTATTGTAGTCTATTGTTTTTCTTCTTTGCCTTTCTTTTCCCGCCTGTCAGATTCGGCTCGATATTCGCCTTTCGGCGTCTAAAGAAGGCCACACTAGTGTCAATTTCTTCGACTTGGCGCCCAGAGTCGGCTTCTTTTGCAGTGCTGCATGCGTCACCAGTGTTCTCGACACTGACCAATGGGGAACTTTCCGAATCGCACATTTTCGTGATACTTTCCATTTCTGTCGTACCGCCTTTGGTCTCACTTGACGTTGATTGGTTGACGGGACTCCCTGTCGCGTCATTGACAGCTGTATTTGCTAAATCACTTGAAGGAGTGGGTTGGGCATCATCTTGGACGACTTCAGTCTCAGGAGAAGTTCCCTCGCTGTCGGTTTCATCCACAACAGAATCAGTATCAGCTTTTGTACACTTGCAATCTTTGTCGAACTCATAACACAAACCACACTGAATAGGGCCATCACTACAAACATCCGCTTCTGTTTGATTTTCAGAAGCACACTGGCACTCTAGCTCTTGACAAACGTCACACCGAGTACATGTACATTTGTTTCCCCTACGTGAACAATGGCTGCACGGTGGCGTCACACAAACACAAGAAAGATGCCCTTGCAGGCCACACCGATAACACAGAAAATCAGGGCAATCTTTGTATAAATGCTCATCCGACAAACATATCGAACAAACCTTCATCTGGTTATCGTGGATTACTCTGTAGTATTCTACTGAATTCCCGGCGGTGAATTTCATCGAGTACGGGAGAGATTGTACAGTTCCAGCAAATTTAACTTTGACGTACCTTGTACCGTCTGCCACCTTGGTTCCTTTGTGGTATCGTCTCTGTATGTTCGACAGGAGTTCAATGTCATACCCACTAAGTTTTTCAACAATTTCATCATCCTCGACATAGCTAGACAAGTGGAGAAATGAAACAACAACAACTTTGTTTGAAACTTCCATACACGTATAGCTTGTGCCATTGATTTCAATTCCTCCGCTCAACAAGTCAACAGATCCTCTTTCAGCCAATGTAATTTCGTACGAATCAGTTCCTTTTGGTACACAAGCATACAAGGAATTCAGACCACATGTACCTTCTATCACCTTTATCACATCCCCGGCAGACACTTCTCTCACATTTCCGATGTTCACAATCATAGAGTTTTCCTTGGTGTAATTTCTGCTGTTTCCAGAACTTCTCTGATCGTTCACAGGCCTTCCGGGTCCACGGCCCCGTCCCCGTGGGGAGGCCATTCCTGGGTAAAAATGTCCCAACAATTTCTTTCCTGTCTTTGCAATACACCAAAATACACCAAAATCAGTAAACTAGCACCTAACAACAACAACGTCGTAATGAACGGGAGCTCCACGAAAACACGTCTGCTCAGTTCAACAGTCAGTGCTTTCTTTTCATCATTATTTTCCAAAATTTAGTCCAGATATTATCCAGTCCAAAAACTAATCTGCATTTAATGCGGAATATACTTACCACGAACGTCGATTTTTGGAGTAAGTGACGGCTGTGTATTTTGACCAGCGCTCCCTGAACGATGTTGCGCTGAGCCCCAATATTCTTGGCAGTCATCAGTAGTGAGGTTCGTAGCCTAATGATGTTGGTTCAGAAGGTCTACATGAGGAACCATGGGAATTGATTTTGCAGTTATGAGGTAAAATAGTATGCCTTGGCTTGTAACCTCGCTGGTGAAATTTTGGCGGGATGTTGATAGCAATTGAATTATGCCACATTTTTGTCAAGAAATGTTTTTGTTAATAGGTAGCGTGGCCGAGCGGTCTAAGGCGCTGGTTTTAGGCACCTATGGAGGCGTGGGTTCGAATCCCACCGCTGCCAATTTCTTTTATTCTTTCCTTGGAAATAACATTTGCCAGTTGCTAATCGAGTGCAAAAATGCATGCTGACAAAACAATAACGAATATTATTGATAAAAACAGTTCTACCTGTCAATGCCCCACATGATCCGATGTAAAGTTGGTGTTTTCTGATATCCGTTGACTTCAATGAAGTAACTGAGGTTAGTTCATAATGGCCAATCACGGCAAAAATATCATTTGTGGCAGCGGTGGGATTCGAACCCACGCCTCCGAAGAGACTGGTGCCTTAAACCAGCGCCTTAGACCGCTCGGCCACGCTACCATGAACAATATTTTAATGTGTTGACAAATCTAGAAAATTAAAACTACCGTTTTGTAACTAGTATCGACATTCGTAATGAATCAGAGGGCCTTCATGAGGGAGTGATTATCGCAGTTATGTGGCGAAATAAAGTAGGCCTATAGCATTGCCTAGAAACTCGATGGTGGCGGGAATAGATATGACATTGGACCATGCCGCATATTGCTCAGTCAGACATCGGTAGCGTGGCCGAGCGGTCTAAGGCGCTGGTTTTAGGCACCAGTCTCTATGGAGGCGTGGGTTCGAATCCCACCGCTGCCAAGATATTTTTTCCATTAGGAAATGCTTTGGCATAGATTATTTTCCAAAATTTAGTCCAGATATTATCCAGTCCAAAAACTAATCTGCATTTAATGCGGAATATACTTACCACGAACGTAATGAATCCCACCGCTGCCAAGATATTTTTACTCTTTCCAGGCAGGTAAAGTTTGCCTTAGTTCATTAGGCCACTCTACCATTACGGGGCAATTGTCCATTTTACATCTGTGATAATTAATTTTAACCGAATGTGATTGTCAAGGGTTTGTGTATATATGTTGATTCGTATATTGCTTTGTGAATAAATTATTTTTCCTTTAAAAAAAAAAAAAATTGTTTGCTGTAAATACGCAAATCTTGATCAAAAGATTACGAGGTTCGTCACCATAGTGAATCCAATGACGTTTCGAGAAAATCAACTTTGTTTTCGGATCAGTCTCTTTCGAAGTTTCCGGATAGTCACCTTTACCGTATTTATAGAATCGTGTAATACACAGACGACGGGGACGCCAGTACGGTATCAGATCTCACAAAATTTCAAGCAAATTAGGAAATGCTTTGGCATAGATTATTTTCCAAAATTTAGTCCAGATATTATCCAGTCCAAAAACTAATCTACATTTAATGCGGAATATACTTACCACGAACGTCGATTTTTGAACGTCGAGTAAGTGACGGCTGTGTATTTTGACCAGCGCTCCCTGAACGATGTTGCGCTGAGCCCCAATATTCTTGGCAGTCATCACTAGTAGTGAGGTTCGTAGCCACAGGCCCGCGGGACAAGAGTTGTGGGGGGTGTGGGCGGTGGCATTACGGTGAAGTGTCGAAATATGGGGTCTCTATATATAGTCCCCATGCTTTATATGATGTGGATTTTTTATATAAAGCATGGGGTTATATATAGAGACCCCATATTTCGACACTTCACCCTAATACCACCGCCCACATCCCCCAAAACTCTTGTCTCGCGGGCCTGTGTTCGAAGCCTAATGATGTTGGTTCAGAAGGTCTACATGAGGAACCATGGGAATTGATTCTGCAGTTATGAGGTAAAATAGAATGCCTTGGCTTGTAACCTCGCTGGTGAAATTTTGGCGGGATGTTGATATGCTGATAGCAATTGAATTATGCCACATTTTGGTCAAGAAATGTTTGTGTTAATAGGTAGCGTGGCCGAGCGGTCTAAGACGCTGGTTTTAGGCACCAGTCTCTATGGAGGCGTGGGTTCGAATCCCACCGCTGCCAATTTCTTTTATTCTTTCCTTGGATTAACATTTGACAGTTGCTAATCGAGTGCAAAAATGCATGTGTACCTGATTAATGTATTTCATTTCTGTATTTGGTGTGCCCGGAATGAAATCGTATTTCAGGGTGAAAATAGAGATCATAATTGTATAATTAAGGCTATTAGAGTTTGTGTGAAATCACGTATATATGTAGATCACTACAGAATGGAAGAGTCTGTCTTCAAGAGAGTTTGGTGTAAAAATAATGCCCTGTGTACAGTTCGGAACTCAAAAGTAATACTTTTGCTATAATATAATATGTCTATTGAAATGTCTTTAATGTAAGCGGTTCGTTTCATCTGTGTACTGGACACTGTATGAGATCCATATCTTTCTGTGATATTCTATATTTTATTAACATTGGATTCTCACGGTCTCAATGATTTGTATATATTCCGGTGAATAAATTATTTTTTCATTTCAAAAGAAAAAAAAAAATGCATACTTTATTGACAATAACCTGGTGAACTTTTCATATAAGCTTGTACATAATATTTTACCTGTGAAAGAACGTTTGTTAAGGAGGAATGTATGTACCGATGATGTGTGTGTCTTTTGTACATATTCTGAAACCAGAAACCATCTGTTTATAGAATGTGTGGTTGTGCAGCAAGTTTTTATGCATTTGAGACAGGTGTTTTTGCTGTATGGCAGTTTTTCCCCTTCTTTTAATGAAGCACATTTGATACATAAATTATTTGATGTTCGATTGTCAAAACAAGAAACGGCTGTGTATTCGTTCTTTGACAAGTGTGTGCCTCTTTTGTGTTTGGTGTGCCCGAAACGAGATAATTTTTCAAAACAAAAGGAGATCTGTGAATTCCATTAATCAGGAGGTTAAAGCATGTATTAAGTCAAGGGTTTGTGTTGATTTTGTGCGGTTAAGTACGGCCACTTTCAAGAATACTTGGTGTCGAAATAATGCCATTTGTACATTGCAAAATTCTAAATTAGTATTATTATTGTAGTTTTTCATTACGATATTGATTGTACAGTTCAATATTGAGATGTCAGAGCAGGAAGTCCTTATTTGTCTGTGATATATTGATATTTTAGTTGGGACTTCCATTGTGCGGCTTGATAGCATGTATATATTTCTGTGAATAAACTATTTTTTCATTTCAAAAGAAAAAAAAATGCATGCTGACAAAACAATAACGAATATTATTGATAAAAACAGTTCTACCTGTCAATGTCCCACATGATCCGATGTAAAGTTGGTGTTTTCTGAGTGAATGATGGTATTTTGTTTGAGCTGAAAGATGTTATCGTCTTTGTAATACACAAACGACGGGGACGCCAGTATCTCTGAAATCGAATTATATAGGGGGTAGGAAAATGTCCTTTTAAAGACAATGTTCAGAGGGTAAATTTCTCGGCCCAAATGTCCCGTGTCCTGGTCAAATGTCCAGGTGGGGAAATGTCCGTACGACTCAATTTCCATATCAAGCCTCTGCAAGAAATATGGTGAGATTGATCTTGCTGAGATTTTGCGTACCAGGTACTAACAACTCTTTGCAGGGTGGGACCTAGCTAAGATTCATAGCGTCTCCCTTCCCTCACCGCTATGCCGACGACAAATACATGGCCCTGGTGGTAACACGAACATCTCCATGGCGCACTTATTATTACCTTTGCGCCCTATTGGACCTTCATTAACTTGAGAAAATGGGCCGCCATGAATAAAAATACAGAAATGGCAGACTAAATGGTCATTCGTCGGTCAAAAATTAATTACAGACGTTAAAATTATCCCTATGGAGCCTCAAAATCACCTGAAATCGAGGGTCAAGAAGATGGGCATTTCCGTCATAATAGACCCCGTGTATACAGGGGATGATGATCACAACATCGATTATGGTATTTTTATTCATGGCGGCCCTTTTTCTCAAGTTAATGAAGATCCAATAGGGCGCAAAGGTAATAATAAGTGCGCCATGGAGATGTTCGAGTTACCACCAGGGAAATGTATTTGTCGTCGGCATAGCGGTGAGGGAAGGGAGACGCTATGAATCTTAGCTAGGTGGGACCCATCTTAGCTTGCTAAGGGCATTTCACGTTAGTTTCTACGTATGATCGTGCCATGCGTTCGGATGATGGGTGGGACCAGAAAAAAAAGCGAAACAGGACTGGCAATATTTAGTCCGCGTTCGGTGTCAGTTTGTTCGGCATTTTATAAGTGACTAGCATGAATTTCCGGCGTGGCGTCCCGCTTCATCAGTTGATATTTTGGACAACAATTCTATATTTTTCAAGGTAACTATAAAGTTCTGCACCACACATTCCAGAAGTTATGATATAATTACATCTGTACATGCAGGCTTTTGTTTAAAGAGTCATCCGGTGACCATATTCCAACATGAATCGAGTGATTTTTTTCCTGTCCAACGAAAACCAGGCCTCTCATCATATAAATCCGACTGGTTAGAACACGGTGTACGATTTCCCCTCCGCATCACCTCCCCCAACTCCTTCCCCGGACATTTTCTCGCATACTATTCCTCACAATGCCCTCGACCATCTCTCACTTCCTCGGACAATATCAATTCCTTTGCGTTGCAGTTATCAAAACTTGGGTTTCGAATCACCTCACAGACCTGTACTCGAGGGGCCCTACTCGAGGACATAAATAAAATACAACCCTTAAATTTTAGGCATTGGATATTATTCCATAATAGGGTATAATAGCGCGATCGGGATATTAATCCTTTTCTACGGATCAATCACCACTTCCTGTTTAGTGGATATTGTTTTGTAATGCGGTATAATAGCATGATCGGGATATTAATCCATTATCATGTGCAAATCAATCTGTATGCTAGGGATGAATATCATGATCAGTGACTTAGCTAGCGACCCGTCCGCCCGTCAATTTGGACGGGTGACTTTTTCAA
Source organism: Hanleya hanleyi (assembly GCA_036873755.1). NCBI lineage: Eukaryota > Metazoa > Mollusca > Polyplacophora > Lepidopleurida > Hanleyidae > Hanleya > Hanleya hanleyi. The sequence goes on along the minus strand of JAVTVY010037961.1, from coordinate 6,273 downwards.
ACGATCAAAAATGACGGGCAGGCGAGAACTCGTGACGGGCGGAATAATCAGATTAATTCAACAAAATAGACAGGCAATATACCCCAAAACCCCTTTTAATCAGCGTAAGCTAATTCTTCGTTTCATTATTAACATCGTTGGCTTGTTTCCAGGGCTGCGTGTTTAGCGTGAGTGATAGCTCACCTGCACGCAAACACTCGCGTAAATTCATGTCACGAGAGTGATTTTTAGCTCACGTAAACTGTCATATTTTATATTGTATTCTATTGCAACCACTCGCCTGACTTTCAAATTCCCTCTCCTAAATATTTTGACGTGGGCTATTTTTAATTCTAAACACGAAGCCCTGTGTTTCATGTCTCCGCTGGTCGGGCAGCATGGCTACTGTGCATAGAATTTCCCCCAAACTCTTGCTCCATGTTGATGGTGTTTAATACCGGCGCCCGCTCCATCGCTCGTACCCGAGGGCTCCCGATTCGCGATTGAACTTGCACGAGAGAACGCGAGACGCTATCAATCACCACTGGCAACACGCCTTCAGTGGTGTAACTTAACTTTTTGAAGTGGTTGCCATCAGGGCAAGTCAGAACTGAAAATAGGTTGCCCTGGACCAAATCAACTTGCCCTGACTTACGGTACCCAAATTCCCGGGATGACAATCAAACCTTCCACTAGTTTACCAGGGTACAATTTCAAATTCAAGATGTCAAGACTGGACCCCCAAATGATTTGCGTTAAACAGGTGAAACCTTAACTGCTCGCTTTAAGTATATATTATTCAACATGAGATTGACAATGGTAAATGGTCCACTGCAATTAAAAAAACACCCTCTCCCAATCTCCTCAGTGTCACTGTGGGTGGTTACTTAAAATAATATTAACTTGAATTTGTCTCAACTTACTGAAGCATTTTCCCCAATTTTATCCTCCCCAACATAAATTTATATATAAATTATAATACACCCCCTCCCTCTCAAAAATTCAACTGCTAACCTCTAGGATCTACAGCCGTATATGAATGGCTTGTTTTTGCGATCAAGATCGCTTGGTGATTGTTTTGTTCCAGTATATTCGCGACATAGCGAACAGACAATGTAATACTGATTGTCAACTTCAATTTCTGTTGCCCAAGGAAATACAGCTTTCCACGTTTCAACGAACTGTCGAGATCGTTTAAACACATCATCAGCCTTGTTTTTATCAGATGAGGTAGAAGGACTCGCGGTAGATTTCGCGGAAGAAGCCTGTTTATCCTTTGGGCCCGTGTAACTTTTCAAATATCGCTCCATTTTCGTAGTTGACGGCTAGCGTTTTCATATCCACGAACTTGGAAGTCGACCTGTTGCATTCTCCACTATTGTGTACATATTCACACCATCAGCCATAACACAGTACGCGTATGCCACAACGCATCACTGACAAGGAGAGAACACGGTTGCGATGCAACGAGTACCATTTCCGGTTTAGCGATGACATCGGTAAACAGACAACGGACTAGCGAATAAAATGTTGGAAAAGCCGTAAATTATCGAGAATTTCGGGTGGTATCGTCTCCTGGCTTCTGGGAAAACTACTTGCCCGCCCGGGCAACTATTTTACAAGAAGAGCTTGCCCGACGAGGTGTTTCACTTGCCCCGGGCAAGCGGGCAAGCGTTAAGTTACACCACTGGCCTTGCTAATGGCGGATGACACCGACATGAGCGGTTGGACGGGCACTTTCTGAATTCCGGCTAACACCCTGATCTCGATGGCACCACAGCGCTACAGTTTCATAGCTCGGCCCTCGCATACTGTTTTTTTTATTCCAGAAAAGGCGAAAAAATGACCGACTAAAATTGTTCCAATGCAAATTTCGAACGGGGATGTACAGTCGACCGATCTGATTTGGATTTTTGCAAGGCTAGATGGTTGGAGGGTGTATAGAAAAATGTCCGAGTCGATGTAGATGTCCATGTAAATATCAAAACTTATGCACCACCCGCTAACTTTAGATCCAGTTAAACAAGTAAAAATACCTCAATGGAATAAACGTACAGTAAATATTAGAACAGTTTCTGATTTACAAAGATACGGCGAAAGAATATATTTTAATAAGACAAGACGTGCACATGCTGAAGACTGGGATTTTAAATCCAACGTTTTCTGATTAATCCTTTGTATTGGCAGACACTGGCTATTTAGAAGGACACGGGTTATGATGAAAAGGAAACGGGGGTTTATCGATTGAACAATGACTCATAAATTACAGTTTGTATTGATAAGTTAAATTCTAGTCTATTTTTTTTTTTTTTTTTTTTACCTTGCACAGCAAGTCCTAATTTTAATCTCTGTGGTCTCAAAAAGAGTCCACTCAACCCTATTGTAAAATTCCATGAAAGGATGAATACCCCGCGCTATTCAACAGGGCTCTCAAGGAGCAAAATGAAGGCGAGTGATTCGTCACTCGCCTGTATTCAAGCTCAGGCGAGTGAGGCGAGTGCTTTTATCACTCGCCTGAGAAATTCCTGAGGCGAGTGAAATGCTAAAATTACTTCTACAAGTACATTACAGAATATGTGGGTCACATATTAGCTAAGATTCATAGCGTCTCCCTTCCCTCAACGCTATGCCACGGGATCTCCCGTGTGTAATTCAGGTAGATGATACCGTCGGAAACAGACCAGAAAATTACATTCACTCGCCCCAAATCCCCACTATCGTAACATATGGTCCTATCGGTTTAGAATGCCACCAATATTAGAAGTTACAAACACTTACTTGTACTCGAAATGCGGCAGAGAACAGAATGTATCCAGACCCACAAAGCTGGCTGCCATGTCATTTTCTTGTCTTCTCGAGTTCGCTGACAAGGTACGAGTCTTGTAACAACTATTGGTTGTCCTCCACAGCTTCGTAGCAATTGGTGACCGAAAAGCAGACCCATGGTCTATTCCTTGCCGAAATGTAGAATCTCTGGAGTGCACCCCTTGTCTTGTTAAGACTCGTACCTTGTCAGCGAACTCGAGAAGACAAGAAAATGACATGGCAGCCAGCTTCGTGGGTCTGGATACATTCTGTTCTCTGCCGCATTTCGAGTGCAAGTAAGTGTTTGTAACTTCTAATATTGGTGGCATTCTAAACCGATAGGACCATATGTTACGATAGTGGGGATTTGGGGCGAGTGAATGTAATTTTCTGGTCTGTTTCCGACGGTATCATCTACCTGAATTACACACGGGAGATCCCGCGGCATAGCGTTGAGGGAAGGGAGACGCTATGAATCTTAGCTAGTCACATATGCGCGGTTCAGAACGGTGTTGTAGTCTTCTTTAATTCGGAACACTGATGTAAGTTCCTTTCCCCATTTTAGGTACGTTGATAGTTCTATCGCCTTTCCTTTCGGATTCGACATCGTGCAATTTTCCGCTAACAGCTTGCTAACAGTGACAAAATTGCCAGGAACGAAAAGGCGTGCTTGACACCGGAATTGCGTGAGAGCAATAAAAAGCATGGACTTGATCGTGGGACGAAAGTCCGCGTAATCGCGAGAGTAAATCAAAATCGGAAACTAATGTTTAAAACGGAGTGATGTAATGTTAAACAAAATCAGAAACTAATGTTTAAAACGGCGTGATGCCATGGTGGTTTGAGCCGTGTTGTTTGACGGATTTTATATTTGTAGAAATCATAACCCACGTCTCAAAACGTGTCTGTATGGAAATACAAGGGAGGCAACCAGTCTACCCATAACGGATCTGCAATTTCGTTCCGACACAGGGTTATACTTTCTTCACAAACACATGAAGCGGAAATGGCGGGAAGCCTTCCGAAATTGCTGAACAACAAGATCTTTACGAAACCAAGAATTTTACGACAACTGAAGATGTCATTAAATTTTATTCTGACCTATGAAACATGCCAATGATGAACAACAAAATATTTTGGAAGCCAAGAACTTGACAGCAACAGCTGAAGATGTTATTAAATTTTATTCTGACCGACGAAAACAGGCGAGTGGTGAACCACTCGCCATTTTTATACGCCCGCCAAAAGGCGGACGTATTATTTGATGGCGGTTTCCGTCCGTGTGTCCGTGTGTCCGTCTGTCCGTCCGTCGTGCCCGGTCTATATCTGGAACAGTTTTCTGTTTACAGTTCCAATTTTTGGTGAGTGGATACCCCACAGGGAGACGATGTGTCGCGTACCAAACTCAAGGTCGAGGTCAGAGGTCAAAGGTCACTGGCCTAAAGAACAGGAAATCACTGAAGTGTTCGTGTCCGGTCTATATCTGTGAACGTTTTCTATCCAAAGTTGCAATTTTTCGTGAGTGGATACGCTAGGTGGAGACGATGTGTCGCGTACCAAAATTAAGGTCGAGGTCAGAGGTCAAAGGTCACTGTTGCCTAAAATCAGAAAATCATTGATCATTGACAGTTTTCTACCTACATTTCTAATTTTTGGTGAGTGGATGCCCTAGGGGGGAACGATGTGTTACATACCAAATGTAGGTCGAGGTCAGAGGTCAAAGGTCAGTGTGACCGAAAAATCAGGAAATCATCAAAAATTTCTAATTTTTTGTGAGTGGATTCAATAGGGGGAAATGAAGTGTCGCATACCAAGAAATAGGTCAAGGTGAAGGTCACTGAAAGGTCACAAGGTCAAAGGTCAGGAAATTATTAAAAATAACATTTTTTTGTGTCAGTAGATACATTAGGGGGACACGATGTGTCACATATCAAAATGTAGGTCAGGGTCAAAGGTCAAGGTCACTGTGACCCCAAAATTGTAAAAATTGTTAAAAGTCATGATTTTTTGAGTCCATTGGGAAATTACGGGGAGTGGTTTTGTCATGTACCAAAATTTAGATCCAGGTCAATAGTCAAGGTCACTGTGACCTCAGAATCAAGGTCAAAGGTCAGTGTGACCTAAAAAACAGGAAATCATTAAAAATTACCAATTTTTTATGAGTGGATTCAATAGGCAGAAATGAAGTGTCGCATACCAAAATTTAGGTCAAGGTCAAAGGTCAGTGACCCCAAAATCAAGAAATTATTAAAAATGACATCTTTTTGTGTCAGTAGATAAATTAGGGGGACACAATGTGTCACATACCAAAATGTAGGTCAAGGTCAAAGGTTAAGGTCACTGTGACCCCCAAATCATGAAATTGTTAAAAATCATTATTTTTTGTGGAGACGGTTTGTCATGTATCAAAATTCAGGTCACGGTCAATAGTCAAGGTCACTGTGACTCCATAATAAAAAAATAATTGAAAACTACTTTTTTTGTGTCAGTAGATACATTAGGGGAACATGATGTGTCACGTACCAAAATGTAGGTCAAGGCTGAATGTCAAGGTCACTGTGAGCCCCAAAATCATGAAATTCATAAAAATCATGATTTTTGTTGTGTCCATTGATACATTGAGGGAAGACGATGTGTCGTGTACCAGAATTTAGGTCAAGGTCAAAGGTGAAGGTCACTGTGACCCCAAAATCAGGAAATCATTAAAAATAACTTTTTTTTGCCAGTAGATACATTAGAGGGACATGTGTTACATACCAAAATGTGGGTCAAAGGTCAAGGTCACTATGACCCCAAAATCAACAAATCATTAAAGTCACATTTTCATATGCCTGTCGAAGACGAGGTCGTGTAATGCGATGTTGCCTTCTGTCCATTCATCCATTAACATTTGTTGTCCATGCGATATCTCCCAGTTTCAAGGTATGGATTGCTACCAAACTTTGAGTACCGGTATGTCTTACTCACATGGCAAAGAGGAGCCATAAATTTTTAGATCAATTTGTCAAAGGTCAAGGTCACAGTCTCCCAAAACTGAATCAAGTTTATCTGACTCTATGTGTTAGGTTGGAATATTCTCTCCCCTACATGTACATGTATATGGTATTGTCCTGTGGAGTTGTCTCCCATGTTTGAATCAGCTACATTCAGTTAAACTGTTGTGAAATAAAAACCATACATTTACTAATTTAACAGGGAGAGGGTCCTTTATGAACTTCATACCTGTTTATTAACTCAAGAACAAAGGTTTACTTCATCACTTTTTCCTTCATGAGAAACATTTGCAGGAAAACTACTATTTTCATGTGTTTGACTATTGTCGATTTCAGTGTGGGATATGTGAGCTCTCAGCTCTTGCTTCAAGGTTAACTAGTTACCAAGAGTTGAGCTTATGTTAGTTTATCATTCACTATAAGATGTGATATATGTTACATTCTCAGACGCACAAGGCTATCAAGGCTATTAAAACAAGGCTATTAAACAACCTTG
>JAVTVY010037960.1:0-16004 GCA_036873755.1 Hanleya hanleyi | reverse complement strand
CGGAAATGTAGCGGAATTCTAGCGGTACGCAGTGGAGTGAAATCGGCGTGGATTCATGTGGATTCTGTGTGCATTTGCGGCGTGCATTTTGTGTGTATATTCAGTGGAGCGGAAAATCAACATAGCAGACGATAGCGGAGTTCGTTTTGTTTACAAACAGAAATCAGCTTAATTTCATGGAATTGATCGTCGGCGTGGGCGGTAAAGTAGCGCAAGTTGAAGTTTTTGTTTGTTTGTTGGATAATTAGCGAGCGGAAAAGGAGTGCGAAGCTAAAAGCACTGGCGTATTGGGAAGGTAAGAGTTATGAACTTTACCGAAAAGAGCTTGAGGCGTGGCAAGCAGTGACTGACTTAGCGAAGAATAAACAAGGCGTTGTAGTTGCGTTGAGTTTACCAGAGGAAGACAGTTTGAAAATTAGAGAAAAGGTGTTTGAAGAAATACCAATTGAGGAATTGAACAGTGAAAAAGGCTTTGATCTATTGATTCAGTTGTTGAACAAAACCCTTGGCAAGGATGAGTTAGAAGATGCACTGCAGAAGTTTGAAGACTTCGAGGATTACACTAGGAGTGCTGATCAGACCATAGATCAATATATTGCCAACTTTGATCAAAAATACTCAAGAATCAAGGTCAATAATCTTACTTTACCATCAGAAATTTTGGCGTTCAAACTGTTACGTAGGGCTGGACTAACGCAAGAGGAAAAACTTTTGGTGTTGACTGGAATGGATTTGGAGAAGAAGAAAACTCTTTTTGAACAAGCCAAGAAGTCGCTAAAGAAGTTCAAAGGAGGTGGCAGTACTGGTGGTGTAGGTGTTGGTGGATTGTTAGCGGGGGTGATCAGAGTGGAACCAACATTAGTGGCGAATTCCTACTACAAGTACAACAAGGGCAAAGGAGGTAAGAAATTTGAGAAAAGAAATTTCAACAAGCATAGTGGTGGTATTGGTAGGCCTGGTAATGATGAAGACAGAAATATGAATCCTGTTGGCGCAGATGGATAACCTCTGACATGCAAATGTTGTGGATCGTATCGGCATTTCATCAGGAACTGTCCTCATGCTTGGGAAAACAGCAAGATCAAACAAGTGCACATGACCGAGGATGAAAACTGTGATGAAGGTGAGGAAGAACATGGAGTTCTTTTTACTGGCTACAACAAACAAAATGTTGCAGAACTTGGGATTGAAGCCAACAATGCTGCTGTTTTGGATACGGCATGTAGTAGTACTGTGTGTGGATCCAGCCGGTTTGACAGTTACATGGACTCATTGGATGATGCTGATAGATGCAAGATCATTAGGAAAGATAGCAACAGGATTTTCAAGTTTGGTGGCGGAACAAAATTGAAATCACGTGGAGAATACATCATACCGGCGCATTTGGTTGGAAAGGAAGTGAGCATTAGGATGGATGTGGTTGACTCTGACATACCGTTGCTGTTATCAAGAGAAACCATGAAAAATGCCAAGATCAAGATGGATATTGAAAATGACTGTGCGGAAATACTTGAGATAAATGTGGCATTGAACCCGACTTCCTCAGGACATTATTGTGTATCAATCTTCAAGGATATTGAAGTGGAGAGCGTCAATGCTGTGCAGTTGACATAACTTTCTGATAAAGATCGGCGTCGTACTCTTCTGAAGCTGCATAGGCAGTTTGCTCATCCAACTCAGGAAAAGTTGAAGGCACTTCTGAAGGATTCCGGAATTTGGGAAGACAGATATGCTGAGGATTTGGAAGATATTCAGCAGGAATGTAGAGTGTGTAAGCTGTATACACGTACCCCTCCTAGACCTGTGGTTGCCTCAGGCCTTGTGATTTGTACGGGCCCTGGCGAGTGATTAAAGCACACCTTAAATCGTGCGAGGTGTGTGGTTAGCACACCTAAAATGCACACCTAAATTTTTTTAAGGTGTGTGATACAGTGTTTGAAACGTTAAGGTGTGAATTGAAATAAATGTGTGCTGGCCGAGAATCCAGCCATTCATGGATTCTCGCACCAATGTTGCAGGAGAATCCAGGGGGAACTAATATTTACTGGTTTACTCCACATTAGCTATGAAAGATAATGAGGTAATAATAAAATCAAGAAACACTATTTTAAGTTGTATTTTTTTTGTATTTAAAATTCACACAATCAGTTAATGAGCTTGAGCGAAAGGCTGAAAACAAGATTGGTAAACTAGAAATAAAACTCTGAAAAACCACAAATTGTAAAAAAATTGACTAGGACAGGCACATGGCAATTTTTACATCGTCATCATCATCACTTCAATCATTCAATCCATTCACTTGCCTTCAGTAACATAAATTTGGAATGTCTGAATCAGTTTCAGTTTTCAAACACTCGCGATGTCCATCGCTGTTTACGTGTCTAATCAAGTTTGGCTTTAGCAGGTATCTAGTTTCGTTTTGCCGTAACTGACGTCGGCTACTATTTTGCCTCAATACACATGCACTGTTTAGTTGATCGTAGTTTCTGGCACACTTTGCAAAAGGCCTGTACCACCTCATCGCCCACATCGTTAAAATGGAATGCAAAGTTATCTCTCAGGCTATTTTCCCACTGACACAGGGCCGTTTTTTTAATTTGTTTCCGCGTTTTTAGGCCCTGTGTCGGAAGCCATTTCATCCTTTCGTTTTCCGTTTTCAACTGCAAAGTGGAAGTTGGCCCGTGACACTTGTTTCAATGACAGCGATTGGCGGGCTGCCGTAAACGATCCAATGAAAACGCTCGACAGATCAGCGAACATACTAGGCACGTGGCGATAGATAGATGATATAGAGTCCAGTTTTCGATAGCAATAACTGTATACACGTTGATGATCGGCGAACGGGGCTCAATCGTAAGTTTTCAACTGGTAACGTTTAATTTTACGTTCAATTCTATGCGAATCCGTTTCGATTCACCCGGATGCCCTGTCAGGCGAATCTTCACGCGAATGGATCGGCAGATTCGCGCCAAAATTTGTCATGGCGAAAGTTTGAGGCGCGCGTTCGAAACGCACCTCAGTGCCTCTTCAGGCGCGTTATGGTGCGCGTGCGCGATCGCGCGCCTCAAATCACAAGGCCTGTTGCCTTGCCTATGGCGAAGACCTTCAATGAAGTGGTAACGATGGATCTCAAGAAGTGGGAAAATGACAGATGGATTCTGCATTTCATTGATATGTGGTCGAGGTTTACCCAGTCAGTGTTCATCAAGAGAAAGAAGCCAGTAGAAGTGATCAATGCTATCATGCTAGTTTGGATTGGATCGTTTGGAGTGATGAAAAGCGTGCTGTATGATAATGGAGGAGAATTCAGCTCTGAGGAAAGTAGAGATGTTGCATCAGTACTTGATCTTCGTGTACATACTACAGCAGCCCAGAGTCCCTTTCAGAATGGTTTATGTGAGAAGAATCATGCAGTGACAGATACTATGCTAAGCAAGTTAAAGGAGCAGTATCCTGATACATCATTGGATGTTTTGTTGAAATGGGCTAATATGGCTAAGAACTCTCTACAAAAAAGGAATGGATTCAGTAGCTATCAGCTAGTGTTTGGAAAAAATCCCAACCTGCCAAACATCATGACAAACAACTTGCCAGCATTGAAAGTGAAGTTTTCGCTCAACACTCGAATGCTATGCATGATGCTAGGAAGGTTTTCATCCAGACAGAATCAGAGGAGCGGATTAGGAGAGCGCTGAGGCATAAAGTCAGGGCTTCTGAGCAAGTATTCTGCCAAGGTGATCAGGTTTACTACAAGCGGGATGGACAGAACAGATGGCTTGGTCCAGGAAAAGTGGTATGCCAAGATGGGAAGCTTGTGTTTGTGAGGCATGGTGGTGTGTTCGTGAGAGTGTCACCAAATAGGCTGATAAAGGTAGAAGATCAGTTCAAGTTCAAGAGTGATGATGACCATGATGATAATCGCATTGGTACCAAGACTTCACATGATGAACAACAGCCAACATTTGTTGAAGATTTGGAAGCTGCATCAAGTCAAGGACAGCTAGAAGATGGAACTGACAGGCAAACTGTAGGAGAGAATGAAGATGCTGAAGAAAACAGATCAAACACAGATAGAAGCAGTGTACAGACAGAAGAAGAAGGAAGTACTGAGCCTCAAGATATTGAAACAGGATATGTTCAGACAAGAAAGTCAGCTAGAATAAAGAAGAAGACAAAGACCTGCGATTGTGATGGCTGTGATGTATATGTGGCCTTCTTGACCAAGGAACAACAGGAAAGTAAGGAATGCAATGAAGTCAAAGAACAGGAACTGAAGAAATTGCAAAATTTGAAGACATATGAAGAGGTGCCATATTGTGGACAGAGCTGCATTTCTACAAGATGGGTTCTCACCCTCAAGAATGGAAAATCCAGAGCTAGGCTTGTGGCAAGAGGATTTGAAGAGAAAGAAACCATACAATGTGATTCACCAACAGTGGGGAAAAGTGCAGTACGTCTGTTTCTAACTATATCAGCGTCTCGGCAATGGACAATTAAGACAACAGACATAAAGTCTGCATTTCTACAAGGTGAAGAATTAGAGCGAGATGTGTACCTAATACCACCAAAGGAAGCTGATGTACAGGAGGGACACATCTGGAAACTCAAGAGATGCCTATACGGATTAAGTGATGCGTCAAGACAGTTTTATCTCTCAGTGGCTGCAGAGATGACAAGACTAGGATGCCAACAGTGCAAAATAGAACCTTCGGTATATTACAAGAAAGATGAGAATGGACGGCTGGTCGGTATTATGGTGAGTCACATCGATGATTTCCTGCATGCTGGTGAGAAGATTTTTGATGAAGAAGTAATGGTTCCGTTGCGTAGCAGATTCCTTGCTGGAAAACTTGAGGAGAAGGACTTCTCATACGTTGGTTTTCAGATTCATCAGAACAAGGACAGAATCATACTTGATCAAACTGACTACGTTGAAAATGTAGATGTGAGCAGAATGGAGTTGGAGAAGACCATGCAAAAGAAGGCAGAATTGGATTCTAAAGGTCTAACTGATTACAGATCTCTGCTTGGATCTATGAATTGGATAGTTCGTGGTTCAAGACCAGATATGGCATTCGAAATGATTGACATGAGCATAAAGAACAACTCAGCTACAATTCAGGATCTTGTATGTGCCAGAAAAATGATGAGGAAATTGAAAGAAATTGACTCCTATGTGACATTCAGAGACTTCGGCAACTCTTCTGAGTGGAAGCTGTGTGTTTTCACAGATGCGTCCTTGGCGAATTTGTCTGATGGTGTAAGTAGTGCCATGGGAGTATTGTATTCATCACTTGCAAGGGAAAGGTGTGTCCCATCTCATGGAGAACCAACAAGATCAAGAGAGTTGTACGCTCTACACTGGCAGCTGAAAGTTTAGCGCTTGCTGTAGGATTGGAAGAAGCTGTATTCCTAAAAGCATTGCTGTTCGAAGTAATTCCAGATGCAAAGTCGCCAATTGTGGCATTTGTGGACAACAAGAGTCTTGTTGAAGCAGTCTACTCTACCAAGCAGGTAAATGACAGAAGGCTAAGGATTGACATAGGATCAATCAAAGAAATGATTGGAAGAGAAGTAGAATCAGTGAGATGGTGTTCAGGAAAAAGTCAACTTGCAGATTGCTTGACAAAAAGAGGAGCGTCTGGAAATGAACTGCTATCTGTGTTCCAAAATGGGAGCATAGATTTTGATGTCTAGATCGCTTTAGGAACATTGGAAATCTGTACATGTGTGCATAAGTTATTGTTGAAGTTATGAATGACTTTTGAACTTTGTGTTGTTGAACTTCAAGGAGCTAATGGAAATGAAATTGCCGCTGTGGATTCTAAAACAAAAAGGAAAAGAAAAAGGAGGGAATGTTAATATATTAGTACGGTCATCCTGGAGACTTTTATGACGTCATCGTGATGTAATCGTAACGTAGTCGTGACGCAACAAGATGGTGCAGTCAACACTGAACGCCGTACGTCTCTTGGATGACGTGACGTTACAGCATTCGGATATCAACCTCAGTGGTGAGTACATGCGTTCAACACCTAATTGGGCGGAATCATCCCTTTTGAGGCGATTCAGGTCAATTTCAACCTTTCCCCGACCTTCTGACAATAGTCAAACAGATTTGACAAATTGGGAGCATAGATTTTGATGTCTAGATCGCTTTAGGAACATTGGAAATCTGTACATGTGTGCATAAGTTATTGTTGAAGTTATGAATGACTTTTGAACTTTGTGTTGTTGAACTTCAAGGAGCTAATGGAAATGAAATTGCCGCTGTGGATTCTAAAACAAAAAGGAAAAGAAAAAGGAGGGAATGTTAATATATTAGTACGGTCATCCTGGAGACTTTTATGACGTCATCGTGATGTAATCGTCACATTAAGTTATTGTTGAAGTTATGAATGACTTTTGAACTTTGTGTTGTTGAACTTCAAGGAGCTAATGGAAATGAAATTGCCGCTGTGGATTCTAAAACAAAAAGGAAAAGAAAAAGGAGGGAATGTTAATATATTAGTACGGTCATCCTGGAGACTTTTATGACGTCATCGTGATGTAATCGTGACGCAACAAGATGGTGCAGTCAACACTGAACGCCGTACGTCTCTTGGATGACGTGACGTTACAGCATTCGGATATCAACCTCAGTGGTGAGTACATGCGTTCAACACCTAATTGGGCGGAATCATCCCTTTTGAGGCGATTCAGGTCAATTTCAACCTTTCCCCGACCTTCTGACAATAGTCAAACAGATTTGACAAATTGATCTCAAATTGAAAATGGCTCCGCTTTGCCATGCGAGTAAGGTATACCCTAGAAAATATTATTGATGACAAATAATTGCACAGATAGAGTTTAGAATATATTGTGAGTTTCGACAGCTAATGTGTTATATTGACTGATAAATCCACGAACACCTCGTCATATTAGTTTCTTTGAAGAGAGGTCACTTCGGGAAATTGCGGAATTCGGAAACGTTGTCGAATTCGGGAACTTTTGGAAAAAAGGTTTACGAATTCGACAACTTTGAGGCCCAAATCCACCCTTATTTCACATAAAATGCGATCGGGCGTTCGTCTTATCGATCGGATATAATTTTATTGTACCAACAGGTGGCAGCACCTTTTATATGGCATTTCATCGTGGCATTCGGAAATTCTACCTGGCGTTTTTTCTACAGGTGAGAAAATTTGTGTTTTGTCCTATGTCTCTCATGCTTTGGAAATCAAATAGGCATGTTTCTGAATTCGGGAACGTTGCCGAATTCGGCAATCTTTCTGTTTCCGAATTCGGCAACTGTTCCCGAATTCGACAACGTTTCCGAATTCCGCAATTTCCCGAAGTGAGGTGCAATTTTCGTCGCTTCTCCCTTAATGCACAAACCATAATTCTTTCAAAATCACCGAAACGCTTAGTACGGTGTCCGGAACGGGATAATGTTCCCGATAGTAGTTATTTTATCCCTTTTTGCACCATATCTTCAACTGATCAACGAAGCTTCTGCAAATGATTTATTCAAGCTACACGAATCTTCTTCGCGACAGTACCACGATTTTATATCGGATAATTTCAAGAGAGAAAACACAGATAAAATAACCTTGATCTATAGGTTAATGTAACCTTTATCTATCATATCTGCAAATCATATACAACTGATGTCAATGAATAACAAGAATATTCTTCGATTTCAATGATATGTTTTGTGAAACCTTCCTACCATGCTGGCAGTCTCACGGATGAAAGGAAGATTTATCGAAAACGAGGCCTGAGAATCGTCAGTTACCTTATTCCCAGGAACGCATTGTGTTCATTCTCCGGACATTCGCGATCATTCGACGGTGCATCATCAACAAATGGGCTAAAATATGAACGAAATAAAGTAGTAACGCGACAGTTCGACATTGTGAAATTTCGGATCACGACCTTTCGACAGTTGGCCCTATAGGTGAAGGTACATGTACGATATTCGGCGCGACATTTCGGCACTCATTCCACCTTTAAAATCAAACTTAAGATAAAAAAATACACGTGGGTGATTCAGACAGTACTCTGCTGGCACACAGCTTTATCTTGTGGATAGCAGAACTGCTGAGGCAGGGTAATATAGTTGAGCGCGGACTTTGAGGTAACTGCCGGACTGTTAGCCCCCCATCGCCGAGGATCTTGCCCTTGATAATTAACCCAAGAGTGAATTGGGCCTGGTTACGTTTTTTGTTCATATATTTTGATATACAAATGACGAAATTCTGATTACAGTATCTGTTAGCAAGATTGGTTAGCAAACTATATTTTACGACATTGCTAAAATATCAGACTTCAATATAAAGCGTGGTTTGGTTTTTATTGCAAAGTTTGTTAATAGTCAACGGTCCAGTCGGGCTCCAGCTATATCCTGATTATCGCTTTCCGTATTCTTAACGGACTCTATATAATATGGTGTGTTATTTGTGCCAATTTGATCTCGCGCGTCGACTTGCAAAAGTCAACGCACGACGCGCGACGCGAAAAGTCGACGTCGTGTTTTGAAACGCGACGTCGCCCTTTCCGTCGCGCGTCGACTTTTACAATGTTAAAGAGATAGGCCAAAAGTCGACGTCGTGTTTCAAAAGTCGACGTCGCCTTTTGGCCTATCTCTTAGCATTGTAAAAGTCGACGCGCGACGGAGAGGGCGACGTCGCCTTTCAAAACGCGATGTCGACTTTTCGCGTCGCGCGTCGTGCGTCGCCTTTTTGAAGAATCAAAACTCGACACACGACGGAAAAAGTCGACGTCGCGTTTTAAAAGGCGACGTCGCCCTCTCCGTCGCGCGTCGCCTTTTGCAATGTTAAAGAGATAGGCCAAAACTCGACGTCGTGTTTCAAAACTTGACGTCGACTTTTGCCCTATCTCCTAACATTGTAAAAGTCGACGCGCGACGTCGCCTTTCAAAACGCGACGTCGACTTTTTCCGTCGCGCGTCATTTGCGTAGCGCGTCACCTTTTGGTTTACAAAAGTGCGCATGTCTGGGGAGCATGTATTCCATATTGTTCAAGAGACACAATAAATTATCAATCAATTGAAGTTTGCCACTATACGTTGTACAAACGTATTATATAAAATTCACAATCTTTGTTAACTTTCTTCTTTTATGTAAAGGTGTATGTGTGTTTGTACTGTGATGTGTTGTATTATGGTATATTTCACCGTACTGTATGGTATGGTATTGTTTAGAATTGTATTGTTTTGTAATGTATTGAGTTGTAATATGTTGAATTGTAATATATTGTATTGTAATGTATTGTATTGTATCGCATCATATAGTCTTGTTCTGTCTCGTATTGTTTCGTTGTATTGTGATTTGGGGTGTTAATTTCGAACGAAAAAAAAAAAACAAAAAAAAAAATGTTCACGTCTGCGATTTCCGATCCTTGTAGCTTCTGACCGGTGTTGGTAATTTGCTGAGAATTTACTGCAACAAAGCAAGAATGGCAACATATTTAACATACATGGAGACTATGTACCACATAATTTATTTGTTTCGCTCTCAGATATGTTATATTGCTGATTAATTTTCGAACACTGGTACCTGTGTTCCACAAAATGCACACCCCTCCATCGCGAGGACAATACGCATCTATTAGCTTGTCAATGTCTTCATATTTCGCCGGACTAATACGTAAAATAAATTCAAGTTTCCAATAATGAACCAAAAGCTTATGTAAGTAACAGTTTTGTAGGAGTAACAGTAACGACTGGAAAACAGAGAAAAACTAATTAACAGCTTGTCTAGCTCAAAGGAAATGTGGGATCTTACTGTTTTCCGGCCGAAAACGAAAGTAAAATGACCCCCACACCTCACCTTTACTTTGACAGCATATAGTCACTCGTCTAAAATGGCTTACTATTAAAAAGAGTTGTATGATTCGAGATAAAATGCGACGTGGCGCGTTTTATCAGGAGACATTCATCAGGATGTCTCCAGAATGTAAGATCTCACAGTTCCATTGAGCTACACAAGCGATTAATTATTTTCCCTCTGTTTTCCAGTCGTTACTGTTAATCCTGCAAAATAGTTACAAGTTTACATAAGCTTTTGTTCATTATTGGAAACTTGAATTTAATTTACGTATTAGTCCGGCGAAATAGTAACACATTGACAGGCTAATAGATGCGAATTGTCCTCTCGATTGAGGGGTGTCACTTGTGCATTTTGTGGAATATAGGTACCAGTGTTCGAAAATTGATCAGCAA
The DNA here is from genome assembly GCA_036873755.1 of Hanleya hanleyi. Classification (NCBI taxonomy): domain Eukaryota; kingdom Metazoa; phylum Mollusca; class Polyplacophora; order Lepidopleurida; family Hanleyidae; genus Hanleya; species Hanleya hanleyi. The sequence continues at coordinate 5,779 of JAVTVY010037960.1, read as the reverse complement.
AAAAACATTTCCGACAGCGAAACAAATATATTATGTTGTACATAGTCTCCATGAATGCAAAATATCTTGTCAGTCTTGCTATCTTGCAGTAAATTCTCACCAAATTACCAACACCGGTCAGGAGCTACAAGAATCGAAAATCACAGCTGTGAACATTATAGTAATACATGCTCCCCAGACATGCGCACTTTTGTAAACCAAAAGGCGACGCGCGACGCAAATGTCCGTCGCGCGTCGACTTTTTAAAAGTCGACGCGCGACGCGCGACGGAAAAAGTCGACGTCGCGTTTTGAAAGGCGACGTCGCCCTCTCCGTCGCGCGTCGACTTTTACAATGTTAGGAGATACACTGTTATAAATCACACCGTAAATTCCCAGTTAAATGTGCTGGCAGAAAAGGTGCCAGTACATTCAACTGTAAAATTACGTTGCACCGTATTTTACAATTACCGTTTTTTAACAGGCTTTGAACTGTAAAATGTTGCACCGTATTTTATAATTACCGTTTATTGACAGGCATTCAACTGTAAAATTTGGGTAGCCCTGTAATTTACAATTACCGTTGTTTTAACATTCTTTAAACACTACAATTACGTGGCACCATTGTCTACAATTATCGATTCCGCGGCAACGTAGGTCACTGGAAGGCCGAAATGGCCATCGCTCTTCGTGTTTACGAATGCGATCACCACAAGCTTCGTAAATAATCACGAACGAATCTGTGCAATTATTACCCGAATATAGGATACAGCTCCAAGTCAGATAAAACCCATCTTCGCATGTGCAAGTCGAACACTAAATGACGGAACGTTAGTGTAGTATTTAGCTTGAAATGGATAAATCCAAAACCGAACCGTACTATAGACCGAAAATTAAAGTTAGCCGCTGCGTCCGTCTCAGCGCGTGTTCTGATAATGCTCTGAATGTTGTATCGTACAACGCAGATGTCGGATGTTTCCTGCGCAACTGAGCGTTTCGTGTGCAAAAATATCAACCTCCTTTCAGTGAAAACAAGAATTTTATGTTACGTGTGTGCGCAGTTTACCCATTGCAGTTGACGTCAACTGAAATATCACAGTTCAATTTACAGATTAATGTGTTGACGATTGAATGTACTGTAAACTCCAACATACATTTACTGTGAAATAACGGTAATTTATAACAGTGTAGGGCAAAAGTCGACGTCGACTTTTGAAACACGACGTCGAGTTTTGGCCTATCTCTTTACGGAGAGGGCGACGTCGACTTTTTCCGTCGCGCGTCGCGCGTCGAGTTTTGATTCTTCAAAAAGGCGACGCACGACGCGAAAAGTCGACGTCGCGTTTTGAAAGGCGACGTCGCCCTCTCCGTCGCGCATCGACTTTCACAATGTTAGGAGATAGGGCAAAAGTCGACGTCGAGTTTTGGCTTATCTCTTTAACATTGTAAAAGTCGACGCGCGACGCGCGACGGAAAGGGCTACGTCGCGTTTCAAAACGCGACGTCGACTTTTCGTGTCGCGCGTCGTGCGTCGACTTTTGCAAGTCGACGGGCGAGATCAAATTGGCACAAATAGAACACCATACAAAAGTGGTCGTCATTAGAAACTTATTTTGACCAATATAGCTTTATCTAAACGCAATAGGATCTTGGTTTCAGTGGCTATACTCACTGTTTCAGGGGTTAAGCTTCAGATGGTTGCGTAACAGACATATTTTAATAACGGCAGCCATTTTGGATTTCAAGATGGGCGCCATCTGCAACCTACACTTGTCAATAACTCATTCCTCTGAACAAGGAATGTCGGTCGGTGTATAGTCCATCAACTTCCGTTGGTTTACTGGTTGTCGGTGTAGCACTTCCGAATGAATATTTCTTAAAAACCCTCGGGATTCAAAGTAATTGGTTTAACTTTCTTTTAGTGCAGACCCCCACATTTGCAGGCTTTGTGTATCAGACAGTGCCACAATGTAATCTATCATTTATCGATGAAGATATTCCAGTTGATTCTTCATGACTTCCTATCTGTACAGTACGGTATGTACACGCCTGCATTATTTATAAAACTTCAATTTTGATTTGTCTGAACAATCTTGGAACACTTGCCCTTACCAAAAATTCGATTTTATCCTATAGGATTTGCTGGAATGATTTATCAATGCTATAGGATCCTACAGGATCAAATTTCTAATCCTATAATATTTCTATCATATAGCATCCTATAAATCATTTTCAAAATATGGGGTATTTTTCTGTCAGACATTGATTCAGTCCAACATGCCAATGTGTTCCAGGCGCACCGGACAAATTGAACTATTGAAACTATACTTGGAAGTTTCACATTCCCCAATTTTCCAAACTAGAAAGCTTCTCTCAATCGCCAAGTTTTGCCATCGTGATGCGGAACGGCGTTTGAATTCAACAAAAGAAGGTTACATGTATTTTCGCTAAATTTGATTCGTGCCAGAAGCGGTAGAGACGGGCAACTTCATCAGAGTTTCGGCTCTTTACGGTCAATGTTCACAGATTTTTCACGGCAAACATTCTGTTTCATAAAATCGTGTATTCAAAAATGGAGATTGGAATTCAGATTTTTGGGTAGACAGTGAATCTTATAGGATCATATATGGTGTACAATTCGATCGTATATGGGGTCAGAAGTCTGCCCTGGAGGATTGAACATATTCCGGCAGGATTTTGAAATGCCATAAGATTTTGATCTCATAGGAGTTTAAAAGATCTCATCGGGCTTTGCCATCTGATCCTATAAGATTTCGAAAAAAAGTGTAAGTTTTCTTGCTAAAAGCATATTCCCAGTTCCCTTGATTGACGCTGCTTCAAGCTCTAGCTCAGGTGTTTCAAGTAGATTATAAACAGAAGCATTGTTGTACAACACAAGTCTTGACAAAAGTATTGGTTGTCCGGTATTGTCGAAGCTGGGATTATTCGATGTCCGTTGGTGAGATATCTGACTTGCTGCTTGATCTGAACCGAAGATCATGTAGAATTTTCGGTCTTCAAGACGACAGGGGCTTGTGCTCGATTTAGATGTTATAACGCAAGGTCGTCTGTTGACTCGGGAGATGACGTCTACAAAACCCGTTCCAGATATATAGATTCCAGAGGCTCGGCTCCGAGATTTCTCGACGGCTTAGATGGATCCATGACAACAGAATAAGCATTGCTGAATATAGTTTTTACTATATGCATTTCATTCCAGCTTACAACATTGACAATGAGACTGGCTAAATGGTCTCCAAACTAAAACATACCAATCAAACTTTTCATGGAGTACATTTACTTATCCACGCCCCTAAATCATATAGCTGAATATCGAAGATCGGATCTGACGCCTACTGGAAATATAGACAAGTAGAATTTCACATAGAAGATAACTGACAATGCTTGACCCTATAGGTCACTGGATAGTATCAGAAGTGGAGTTTTCATCCACTTCTGATAGTATGTTTATATTAATAGGCAGCATTCAGAACCAAAACAATTTCCTCGTGCCCTTCTAATATATCATGTACATCATATACGAACCGATAATAAGGTACAGTGTGAAAGCTTATGAAATCATGAATTTTCACTCAAGGCGAAATATAGAAAAGTTAGTAAAATAAAATTGACGAAAGTATGGTAGCTAAGAAATACCATATTTCACAACCTGATCATGAACGCGAACCAGCATTACTAATGGGAGCCAAGCAGAAAATGGACAAAATTCTCATGGCAATATTGTTCCGGAATGAACATTCACACTGATAAAGTGGCTTGCCGTACCGGTTTCCAAGACGCATCGAAAGAAAGAGGAAGTGGGGAGCCATTCCCATTGCGCTATGGAATATGATAAAGTTTATTGAAGTTTTCTGTGCATCATTGAAAACTGTTGACCGGTTCTCTCTTGCAGGAAACTCGCCTATGTTTATGTATACTATGATTGCTATTTTGAATTTGGTGCTAACGCTGTTATATGGAATATGGTATATGTCTTTGGATTATGGACGAGGATATTCTTTAATGGGTGACGGCTGAAATATGGATGACGAACCAGACGCTTGTAATTCTGAACTTAGTTACATCTTTGATACAGTCGCTGCTTGGCATACATGGAACACATGAACCAGAGCGTGAAAAATCTATGACGGATAATACTGATTGAAGGGAGAGAAAATATCTGTCCAAGGATTTCTTGAAGCCAACCGTATTCTGTTATGAACAATTACAAAGCTTGGTGAGGGGGTGGACCTCTTTCAAACTCAAACTTGAGATGATATATTGATTGACTTTCCCTTCAAGATCATTCAAGGTGAATCAGGGAATGCGGAACTTTCAAATAATTTCGTGACACCGGAAGTGACGCCATTGGCGGAAAACTAATGACATCTTCTGAAGTGACGTCATCGGAGGAAGTGCCGTCATGGCGTATGGTGGTGCTATTTGGATCCTGTTGCACTCTTTTGTCTTCAAGTTATAAGGTTTAGTAGGCGCCCTAGTGCCATGACGTCTCTTGGACCGATGGTGTCACTTCCGGTAATGATTTTCATCAAGGGTCAAAGGCCACGCTGCGGCGATGGAGGACGCCGGGCAGGTTAACTTGTAACAGATTTACATCCATATGCGCCCCAAGAAAATAACCATGGCGATTTATGAACAACACAGCGTGCTGCCGTTTGAAATGAAGGGCGATACCACACAAAGTACGCTTTAAATTACGATCGAGCGTGACTTGGAAGAAGATAAGGGGTTATTACCCACAGAGGCTCTGAAAATTCGGCAACAATGCTATAACCGCTGTTCCAGGTTATGTTGCCGATACAGTCTCCTGGATTGCCCAAAGTCGCTCAGGGACGGACCAGAGTGAATGGACAGCCTTCGAACACAAACGAGAGTAAACACGGAAGATGATGCGTCTGATACATGGACACTAGCATATGAGAATCATAAACACACCCAATGCGACTCTTTCAGATTGGGCGTGATAGGATGTATAATACGGAATGTGCTTGTTGGTTGCGTGTGTGATGAGGATCCTATTACCAGCGTTAGGGCGTCACTGCGTTAAGACTCACTCACTCACCCACTCGTTCTGCACTAATTCACTCACTCAGTGACACTGTATCCAGAGGGAGGTAACTGTACCCGGCTAGACAGTCCCATCATGCCTTTCCTATTACACCCTATCGATCACGGTAACCCCTCACCGAGCTGCACGGCTCAGTTTGAGTCTTAAACGATTTCGGGTTCAGAGGCAGATTGGGAGAGGGGTCTAAAAGTGCATCTGATATATTCCACTGAGTGCCAAGATCATTATATTTACATGTACACGTGCATGTACTCGAATTATATGCGGGTTGTGCATGTACACCGTAAGAAAAATGATACTGAATAGGCAGAGTCCTGTGCTCAATTGTTATTGGTAGATTCAGCTCAACCCTCGCCCCCACCCCCACCCCCCTCCCTCCCAATGAACTTTTCTCTGGTGCTCGCAACTGTTTAGAGCTTGCACTTTGTGTCTTTATAACAAATCAAATTAGGGCCATTTTATTCTTGTTCATCATGGGTAAATTTAGATTTGACGACACGGTGGTGTAGCTTGAAAAGTTTGTTTTTGGAGTATTTTCTTCAAAATTGGTGTATTTGTCTACGTAAAAGTGCCCAATAATATCTTATTATTTCACATTGATGATTATTTACCAATTTACAAGGCAATTTTAGGCAAAGAAAATTGCACAAGTAAAAAGTTTAAAAATCGATCCGAAAAATCATCAATAAAATGGCTTATTTTTATAATATGA
>JAVTVY010037959.1:0-16491 GCA_036873755.1 Hanleya hanleyi | reverse complement strand
AAATCAAGTTTTATTTGTGGATTCAGATCTGTTTACTGTCACATATAATTTGTTTATGTGGCCTTAACTTGCTAAAATGTCAATATGAATTCCTAGATAACAGATTATGATAAACTTTCTAGGAAGAAACTTTTTGACCTAAATTCTGTTTGTTTCAAAGAATTCAATTCCCATTCCCGGGGGTGAAAAGCTGTAGAATTTTTTGCCGATTTCAGACCTTCTCATTAAAAATATGAACATCTCAAACTGTAAATCCCCAAAACAACTTTCTGTGATTGCTTAGTTTTATCCCTGCATTCTGTAAATAGGGGAGAAGAAAGAAAAACTTTCTCTGGTTCCTTGTGATGTCGGTCTCAGCCAATCTGTAAAGTTAAAGATAAAGATGTGTTGTGGACTGACATAGGTACAGGTCATCATTCTATAGCCTTTCTATCATGTCTGTGTTCAATTCATACAGAATATCAGCAACAGATAACAGATAATTTTATTATACATTTATCAGGCGGTAGCTTATTCAGTCATCTAGATCCAACATAATAAAATAATTTGAGAATCTAATAAATTGATAAGGGTACAAGTAGATTGTTTTATCTGTTTAAGTGACCTGTGGGCTACAATACCTTTTATATTAGTGCTAAAAGCCTTTGTATACACACTTGGATATGAATAAAAAAGAACACACACAGACACACGCACACACTCACAACAAACAATATACACAGTCTAAACTCCTTCCAGCAATTCATATGTATTATTTAAAAAATATATGTCACGTTTTTGCCGTTTTCTTTTTGCCAACACCATTTGATGGATGCATTGAGTAGTGACGTACAATATGACACATGCATGGGTAGCATGTTCGTACATTTCATCCATTTCTGTTAGAGAGAACTAGCTCTCTATAATGGAGGTAATAAAGGTCGTTTTTGCTTAATAACTTTTGATATATCCTTCATCACTACTCCAAAATCTTCAACTGACTTACCTTATATATTTAACAGTGATTTTCCAATGAAAGTGTATGTGCATAGTTTTAGTAGAGAACAAAACATGTCATCTATTATTATGCAAATTACATTTGTAGATAGATGACAAGTTTGTTTTTTTTTTTTTTTTTAAATTTAATCCGATGTGTATATATGTGTACATGGTCGACTATGACTGTTCTTGCCTTTAGTGAGCAAAAATGAGACCTTTTATACCAATGGCATCTCATGTCTATTTATAAATATGCAACCCTCATTGAATACATTTGGTGCCAGCACAGTATGAAGTGAGAGCACAGTAATGTCCTTTGTAAGCAAATATGGGATGAAGTGACAGAATTTATGTAGGTCAAGGTCCAGTAGCTGTAGGTTATTGAATTCATGCACCTTTCTTCGCATACTATGCAGGTTAGGACAATCTGGCTCTCTAAAATGGAGGTAAAAAAGGTTGTTTTTGCTCAGTAAATCAGTTCATATAATGAATTCAGCCAAATCCTCTTGAGGTGCACACAGACAAATCAAATGGTAGTAAAAAATGAAATTGTCATCTGTCTAATTTGCATAATAATAGACCAAACATCTGTCACGCTGTTTTAATAACATTGATTGGTTCTTCAAATAGCAGATTAATTTTAGGACATGGAACAATAGATAAATCAATGCTCCTGAATTTTTGAGCATTGGTGAAGAAGGAATCAAAAGTTATTAAGCATAAACAACCTTTTTTACTTCTATTTTAGAGAGCAGGATTGCCCTAACCTGCATATAAAAAAAACACAGTAGCAGTAATTTATACTGATTTGACTTTTGATCACAAAAAGTTGCTTGACCACTTCCATGTAGGAGTTTGATATTCTACAAGGCCATACATCTCCCCCATAAACCAGCCATGAGCCCCTCTTCTCCTAAACATTTTATTCTATGAGAGAATAAAGTTTTTTTGTTGAAATGTGAAATCGTCTCCATTGAAGACCATGCATCATAAATAGGAGATATACATTCCCATATCATGAGTCATTCAATATCCCTGATGTTACTGTCGGTGTATTGTGATAGCTGTCAGATTAAGGTAACATATAGGTCACATGACTCTATACACCTGAGGGTCATATGAAACAGGTGACATCAGATCCATTGTGTCTCTTGTGTTAAAATGACAGCTAGACTGTTGTATCTTCTATTGTTATCTGACTCTATTGTCATTCATTTTCGTGGAGCTGATTGATATCTGGTTACCGTATTCGCTAATCCCTCTAATAATTCAATCACAGGAAGTGAAATTTCCCACCATTAAATATGGGGGTGAGCATTGGAACAGGGAGACAGGAAAAACGGTTTAAAATGATGCAGATAATCCCTTATTTCTTTGTTATTTCAATGATTTTAGAGGGTGATTAAATTTATTAGAATAACTGATTGAATTATGTCCCCAAAGTTGGGGGTGATTGAATTTTGATAGGGGGATTGAATTATTAGAGGGATTACCATTGTCACTAATAATTCAATCCTATCTGGATTTTTGTCCCCCGCTACTTAGTAGGGGGGGGACTTAGAAACACCGGTGTCCGTAATTCCGTAATTCCGTGATTCCGTAATTCCGTAAGATTTTCTTGTCCGGACAATAACTCGTGAACGATTTAACCGATCAACTTCAAACTTGGGGTGTGCCTTGACATTGGCGAGAGGACGGTTGGGATTGTTTTTCAGCAATGTGCGTAATCCAATATGGCCGCCGTCAGCCATTTTGGATTATAAGCAGTACGATCTTAGATTTTCTTGTCCGGACAATAACTCGTGAACGATTTAACCGATCAACTTCAAACTTGGTGTGTGCCTTGACATTGGTGAGAGGACGGTTGGGATTGTTTTCAGCAATGTGCGTAATCAAATATGGCCGCCGTCAGCCATTTTGGATTATAAGCAGTTCGATCTTAGATTTTCTTGTCCGGACAATAACTCGTGAACGATTTAACCGATCAACTTCAAACTTGGGGTGTGCCTTGACATTGGTGAGAGGATGGTTGGGATTGTTTTTCAGCAATGTGTGTAATCAAATATGGCCGCCGTCAGCCATTTTGGATTATAAGCAGTTCGATCTTAGATTTTCTTGTCCGGACAATAACTCGTGAACGATTTAACCGATCAACTTCAAACTTGGGGTGTGCCTTGACATTGGTGAGAGGATGGTTGGGATTGTTTTTCAGCAATGTGCGTAATCAAATATGGCCGCCGTCAGCCATTTTGGATTATAAGCAGTTCGATCTTAGATTTTCTTGTCCGGACAATAACTCATGAACGATTTAACCGATCAACTTCAAACTTTGTGTGTACCTTGACATTGGTGAGAGGACGGTTGTGATTGTTTTTCAGCAATGTGAGTAATCTAATATGGCCGCCGTCAGCCATATTGGATTATAAGCAGTTGGATCTTGTCCGGACAACAACTCGAGAACGATTCAACCGATCTACTTCATATGTGGGGAGTACCTTGACATTGTTGAGAGGAGGATTAGGATTGTTTTTCAAGGACGTGCTTGATCCAATATGGCCACCATCAGCCATACTGGATTTCATTGGATTTTAAGCAGTTTGATCTTGTCCGGACAATAACTGGAGTACGATTCAACTGATCTACTTCAAACTTGGGGAGTGCCTTGACATCGGTGAGAGGACGGTTTGGATTTTTTTTCAGCGATGTGCATAATCCAATATGGCCACCGTCAGCCATATTGGATTATAAGTAGTTGGATCTTCTTGTCCGGACAATAACTCGTGAACGATTTAATCGATCAACTTCAAATTTGGGGTGTGCCTTGACATTGGTGAGAGGACAGTTGGGATTGTTTTCCAGCAATGTGCGGATTGGATTGTAAGCAGTTTGATCTTGTCCGGACAATAGCTGGAGTACGATTCAACTGATCTACTTCATACTTGGGGTGTCCCTTGACCTTAGTGAGAGGACAGTCATGTATTATGTTTTATGGATGTGCATAATCCAATATGGGTGCCATCTGCTGTATTACATTTATGTTAAGCTCATCAGCGATATCTCCATGTTCAAATCATACTGTTATCAATGATATGAGATATCATCGACCCCAAAAAATCGACCATAGAGGTCCATGGCCCCCGCAGCAGCAGCGCCAGTTATGGTGGATGTAATCCACCATAACTGGTGCTGCTAGCGGGGGACATGGACCTCTATGGTCGATTTTTTTCTTTGTACAATAGCTGTTTTTGTCCAATTCACAGAATTTTTTTATTCCACAATTTTCCCTATTGTCAGTCAATCAAGTGTAAAGTAGTACTTCCTGGAGTTGAAAGAGTTGTTCGTTAAGACGATACATGGGAGTATTACCTCTGCACTGGGGACGGTGTCCCTCTGCGCTGGGGACGGTGTCCCTCTGCACTGGGGACGGTGTCCCTCTGCGCTTGGGACGGTGTCCCTCTGCACTGGGGACGGTGTCCCTCTGCACTGGGGACGGTGTCCCTCTGCACTGGGGACGGTGTCCCTCTGCGCTGGCATAGTTCAGAGGATAGGAGCAGTATAATTTCTTCTTTAAAGCAGCAGGAATGTAACTTGGCTAGGTGGTGCTTAGTTGTTCTCGCCATATAACTGAAGCAATGTTTGAAGCAATGTTTGAAGCGATGTTAAATCCTATTCGCCCACTCACTGTATGGATTAGAGATGTCACAGGATTGATTCTCGCTGACGGCTAAATTATTCGATCCTTCCCTCAAAACTTATTTCTGTGTGATGAATTAAAAGTGTTTACCATGATGGCTTAGCTCTCTAAGTATCCTTTCACTTATATATCATTGTAATAACCTTTTCTGTTTGTCTTAAAATATCAGATATGCACATAAATGAATATTTATTATTAATGAAAGAATGAGCAGATCAACATTCCGCTGAATTAATTAACACATTCCTTTAATCTTTTCATAAACTATGGCACATAGGTTTATTATGAAGAGATCATTAATGATTATAGGTCCTCTTTTATTGCTTTTATGTTTCCACACTAATCATTTGCACCACGCCTAACCTAAAACATATTTGATCTCTCCTGAAAAAGGGAACTCTGCATGGACCTGTAGAGAAAAACTCATTGGTTGAATACCCTTTCATTTCACCACAAGCCAATCAAGTACTGGATTTCATTTTGAATTGGCCAATCAGGTCTATTAAAACTGGAAGCTATCCCTTGATGCAATGGAAATTCTATGATACTCCTGGAACAGATGGTTTATATGAAAGCCAGGAGAGGTTCATGTTACATCTGGGGTGGGCCTACACCATGAAATGTGACAGTTAAAGGGTTTTATAGCTCATAAATTTAAACTGCTAAATAGGATTATAGTCTACCTGGTTAAGACTGTGTTGTGACACCAGAATAGGCCTACTATCCTGGCTTTGTTGGTCAATAAAAAGGGAATATTTTACAGCCTGAAATAACAGGTTATAAAGTTGAAATTTATGTGTCTGGGTGTTACTCTTGTCACATAAGAGTCTGTGGTGCTTCGGCACATTTCATTTTAAAACAGGTTCACAAACGCAGCTTCTTTGCAGGAGTTCAGATATTGAAAAATCAAATCCAATTCATCCCGAAATGGAACAAAAGAATGGCTGTTGAATTATCACACCTTCTTGACAACTTCTGACTATTGTCGGTATTTCTGGAGATTTTCCAGTATTTCTCCAGGTTAACATATGAGAGCTTGTCCCCATTGCAGTGGATGTGGTGGGGGAGGGGGAGCTGCATGTTTCCCGTCCTGAACTCCTCATACTTATACACATCTATTTAAATAACCGGGTTCATGTGAACATGTTAGTTGAAGATTATTCCCCATAGAGAAGTATTGGGTGAAATAGGAATGCAGTGACCCAGAGATGGCTGCTGTGGACCGGATGCTCAATGACGCATGTCCATTGTTATTGGATTAATGTGGGACAGCTTGATTGCTCCCACTATTCTACCTGTAAGTAAACATATTTGAAATATGTGCAAATCTAGTTTCAGCACAATTGGCCCATCATCCTGTGGACCCTCCTTTGACATGATGAACAGATACAAACCATTTTTACACCCTTTATGCATAAATGTTGAATGATCTCCCAGCAGAGAGTATGATTAAATACCAAATGAAAATTATTACTTTGTAAATAATTGGTGACCTACATGTGAATACACATGTAGGAAGCCATGGGATATTTGAGAGGTCAGACCACTCTATATACCTGTCCCCTGGCACTTGTCATGTTTATGTAAATAGAGAACTTCAGTGCGCCACTTTGAGTGTATGTGATAATTGTTGAGTAAGATTCCAGCATAACTTGTATGCCGAAAGCTTGAAAAGCATTTGCATGGGTGCGAGAGACTTCCCCAACTTAATTATTAACCCTCTACAGTCAATATATACACGGCAGTCTAGAATATTATGCTCACTGCACTGCTCCTGTGAAAATAAAATGTACCCACCCTATTCATTCTAATTATTCAGACAGCAAAAGTTCAGGCATCTGCAGAGAGAAATTCTGCTAACATTCTACAAATTTCACTGACGGTCTTTTCAGTTCTTGGAATGAATAACATTTCCATGCTACAGTATTTAGACTTGGTTGACATCAGGATTTATTTTTTTTCTGCTTTCATGTCTAAAATTACTGTTTGGAAAATTAGAAAAAATAAGGTATATGCATATCCAACTCAAATATTGTTTGTTAGAAAGGTGATACGTATTTTGGGAAATACAGAAAAAATCGGGGGGTTCGCACAACATTTCAAGTTGATCCTTAAATGATACTACATGTATCTTGCTCCAATAGCAGCGGTCGGTGCACTCTCCTATGTCTGACCATATGAGTAACCGAAAACGTAGTGTATTAGAATTGTGTATAGCTGAGGTGTTTGCATGTACTGTATGTTTTATTTAACTGAGTTGCGTCCTTGTACTATACCATGATACCAGTATATATTCATGCACACTTATACCTCTATTCTTTCAGAAGATCACACTCAATAAATCTCTCGAAATACTTATTTGAAATTTCCCCTGTATATATTGCACACCTACAAATAAATATGATTTCTATCTTTGCAGGAGGCCGTAGACGATCCACGAATGGTTCTCTTGGGTCAGTATCCAGTAATGGTGACCTCCCCAGAGGGTGAGTATATTTACCTCTAACCCCACACCGCTGACCCAAAATCCCTCACTCAAATTCATACATGAACAATGACTGATGTCTGTATGACTTCAAAACTTACATGGCAGATACTTAGTACTTTGTAGATGTGCACCTTCTAGATTTTTACCCAATTCCCAGTCAAGAGCTATAATTTATGATGCCCCTGTATTTAGACTTTCATCATTTCATTCTGTGCTAAAAATACTTATAGAAAAAAAAAATTACTTTCTAACCTCTAAGAAAACCAATACATTGACCTATGAAATTAAATTCTATTGCTCTGTTCAGTGTTGGTCTCGGAATCTACATAGCTGGAAATTCTACATTCTTGTTGTCATTGTGATGAAACAGGAGGTTAGGTTATGAAGCCCACATAGATCAGCTAGACCAGACTTTAGTGACAATAGGTCAGGCTTGTTAGTTCCAGGGTTGCCAACTGTTAACTGTCTATTATAGAGGTTATTAACTCAAGTTCGAAATAAGTGAGGTGCATTAAGTCTGAATGAAAAAAATCCAATTTCATAGGCAAGTTTTAATAACTTTTTTTTTCTTTTTCACATAGAGCAAATAAATATATTATTACGGTCAAATGGATGCATTTTAGTATAATTTACATGAAATTCTGCCTGATGTGCAAGAACTGTAAAAATAAAAATTGCTGTTGCCAATAAAAGTGGTTGATGTAGTGCTAAAAAACAAAGTGGTTGTTACCAACCACCACACATTGATTTCAGTTTTCCACGTCTCATAGACTCCACCGAGCATTGGAGGATTTTTATGCCCCCCCTCTAACTAGAGGGGGGGCATATAGCGATCACTTTGTCCGTCCGTCTGTCCGTCTGTCTGTCCGTCCGTCTGTCCGTCCGTCTGTCCGTCTGTCCGTCCGAATTTCTTGTCCGGGCAATATCTCGGTTAATATTTGATGGACAGGATCGAAACTTGCATGGAATGTGGCCAGTGGCTCGTAGTTGTGCAGCGTGGAGTTTTTTCCGAGTTCCGGTATAATTTTCAAGAGTTATGGCCCTTTTTCTGAAATCTCTGTGAATGGGACTTGTCCGGGCTGGATCTTGGTTAATATTGTATGGACAAGTATGAAATTTGCATGATATGTGGTCAATGACCCACAGTTGTGCAGCGTAAAGTTTCTCCACGTTTCGTTTCTTATATTTTATATTTTCAAGAGTTATGGCCCTTTGTTCCTGAATTCTCCGTGAATTGGGACTTGTCCGGGCTGGATCTCGGTTAATATTGTATGGACAATTATGAAATTTGCAGGATGTGTGGTCAGTGCCCTGTAGTTGTGCAGCGTGAATTTTCTCCGCGTTTCGCATATATTTTCAAGAGTTCTGGCCCTTTTTTCTTCAAATCTTTGTGAATTGGAACTTGTCCGGGCTGGATCTCGGTGAATATTGTATGAACAATTATGAAATTTGCAGGATATGTGATCAGTGCCCTGTAGTTGTGCAGCGTGAAGTTTCTCCACATTTCGCCTATATTTTCAAGAGTTATGGCCCTTTTTTCTTCAAATCTTTGTGAATTGGGATTTGTAGGGCTGGATCTCGGTTAATATTGTATGAACAAGTATGAAATACGCATGATATGTGGTCAGTGACACATAGGTGTGTAGCGTGAAGTTTCTCTGTTTTCGGTTACATTTTCAAGAGTTATGGCCCTTTGTTTAAACCTAAGTGAATGGGATATATTTATTTGTCCAAGCTATTCTACATTCCAAAGCAGACAACATAGGTCCTGAAGTATGAAATTGCCCCCAAAACAGTGAATTGGGTACAAAATTCACTGATCGTTTCATAATTTCACCACAATATAACTGGCAACCATCTTGCATCGAAGCATCGTATTATCACTTGTTGCTTGATATTTGGAATATGTATTATGTGAGACATGGCAAAAAAGTGACTGAAACAGAATTTTTATAATTATCCAAATTAGGCCTCCACCAACCAATAAAGAACAGAACAATGGCGGGGCGGTGTCGGATTAAAGTGGAAGGGGGGGCATACAATTGAGCAATCTCTGATTGCTTCCTTCCTGTGTTATAATTCTTAGTCATCTTGAATGCTCTTCTATCATTAATAATTGGACTTCAATCATTTCCGATGAACTGAAATCCCATGGCCATGCTGTGTTCACTGAGAAGGTGCCTCCAAAAACAAAGTGAGCACATTGTTACCACATGTGACAGAAGAGTTCCACATTTCCGTGGTCACTTAAAATAACTTGTATCCAGAGTTAGCTCTCTGTCCCTGAATGTAAACCCAATTGAACAGATCAACCAGGATATTTTGCTCCCAGTGTACCAAGCATCACTGTGCACCAGGACCCTGTCAAACTCAACGTTAGCCAATATGGTATGTCAATACTGTATACTGAAAATATTTGCTTTTCTCATTTTGAAGGAGAATATCAGAATTTAAAATGTGATATCTCCCTTTTCAGATCTCAAAATGGCACCGACAAGCAAAGTTCAGGGAAACAGAATAAAGTCATCAACATTGACTTCGCTGCAGCTCCTGGAACTGTCCCACCAGAGGGCAGCACTGAGACGCCAATATCCACCGTGAGACAGGTTGCGCCAGAGTTTATCATCAAAGCCCGTAGACAATTGGCTGACGAGGGCGAGATTGCTAAATTCAAAGTGTCGTTTGATGGTACTCCTGACCCAGATGTCATGTGGGAATTCAGTGGAAAGCCATTGACCAATTGCAGCAGACATAAGGTAACATATAAAAACTATCATCACGAATCTACGTCAATAGGGTCATGGGGCCATCCAGCAAAGGACTGATTGGTTGATTTGAATATTTGAAAAAATGTGGCAAATTTCATTGTCCTTTTGTACTGGTCTAGGAAATATATATTTCATTGGCTAGCACTTTCTTCTAAGCTATTGGCAGTTCCGAATTTTACATTGAAATCTGTACATTGTATATTGTAAGTCCAAAATGCTGATGATTGAAATAGTTGGAAAAGTAGCCAAAATTATATGAAAGTAAAATTATATGAAAGTAATTTGTTATGATTATTTGAGGTTGAAATATATTGTGATAATTGTTCTTATCCAGATATACGAGAAGGAGGACTTCCATTTCCTGGAGATCCATGATATTACCCCAGAGGATGCTGGGAAATATACCTGCGTGATCACCAACACAGCTGGGAAAGCATCCCTCGCAGCTGAACTTGAAGTTTTCGGTAAATTGTCATTTCTTTCTAGACCACCTCTTAACTTGTCCTCATTAAAATTTGAAGCGAGTTGAAGGCTTGTTGTGATTTCTTGAAGAAAAAAGATTTTAATTTCGTTTTCCAGTTTTTGATGATTAATTGATTGGAATAATCAAAACTACAGTGAGGCATCAGTTCGTGAAATCTTTACTTTATTCAAGCCAATTTTGGATTCATTCTGTTGAGATCACAAGATCTTACTCTCTCTAATAGCCAGTTTTGGGGTCATTCTGTTAAAATTCATCACACTTTATCCTCTCTTAGCCAGTTTTGGGGTCATTCTGTTAAAATTCATCACACTTTATCCTCTCTTAGCCAGTTTTGGGGTCATTCTGTTAAAATTCATCACACTTTATCCTCTCTTAGCCAGTTTTATGGTCATTCTGTTAGAAAGTGGCAAGGCTTTGGTATAAGACCTCCCATTGAAAAGGTAATATCCTGGACAAAAGACTGACAATTCAACTTGCAGCAGATCCTTTGTCAGTTATATTTTGTTAGTCTTACACCAAATCGTTGCCTAAAAAGTTCATCACACCTTATCCTCTCAGCCAGTTTTAGGGTCATTCTGTTAAAAAGTTCATCACACCTTATCCTCTCTTAGCCAGTTTTATGGTCATTCTGTTGAAAAGTGGCAAGGCTTTGGTGTAAGACCTCCCATTGAAAAGGTAATATCCTGGACAAAAGACTGACAATTCAACTTGCAGCAGATCCTTTGTCAATTATATTTTGTTAGTCTTACACCAAATCGTTGCCTAAAAAGTTCATCACACCTTATCCTCTCTTAGCCAGTTTTATGGTCATTCTGTTAAAAAGTTCATCACACCTTATCCTCTCTTAGCCAGTTTTAGGGTCAGTCTGTTAAAAGTTTATCACACCTTATCCTCTCTTAGCCAGTTTTGGAGTTGTTCTATTGAAAAAGCCAACATCCTATCCACTTATAGCAAGTTTTGGCATAATTCTTTAGAAAGTTTCACATCTCACTCAATTTTTGGCCAGTTTTGGGGTTATTCTGTACAGTGTCTCATAACATTTTACAGCCTCATGGCCAGTTTTATATTAATTCTGTTTGGTAGTTCACGAGAACTTATATGACTTCTCTCACAGAAAAACCCAAATCCACCAAATCAAAGATGGCCGCACCAACCATTGATGTCCCGTTAACTGATGTGACGGCAAAGGAAGGACAGAGAAATGTTACTCTGGAATGTAAGGTCAAAGGTCAGTGGAATATATTATTTTTCAAACTTGCTGATTGATGAACAATTTGGCAGGGATTGAAATAACTTCACCCAGAAGACACTTTCTTGTCAATCAATACTCAATCATCACTCATTACTTAAAAGAAGTAATAATTTTTGCCTTACATGTAGTGTAAATTTGTTTATTTGGATTACCCTGTGAGAACGGCAGGAAATAAGCTTTGTACCTTCAATAATGGTATATTAGCCGCTGCCACTCTTGATCAAGTTTGTTGAGTTTCTAACGCAGACATAATCTTGCCAGTCCCAGACATTGAAGTGACGTGTGCAAGAAACAAAAGATTCACCAGAGTTTGTTGTGTGGCATTATTCGTGAAGATTGGACAAATGAAAGCAATTTCATATGTGCAGTTTTAATGAATTGTTGCAGAGTGTAATAAGGCTAAGGTATGCAGTATGGTTGGACTCGGCAATGTAAGGTAACACAGACAAACTTCTAATAGGTTTGTAATGTTTGACCATAAAAGTAAAAACTCTGGCTTCAGTAAAGTAATCAATTGTCCATCATCTGCATTTTACCTACAGCATCCTACGACTCCGAAGTTACGTGGTATAAGGATGGCAAGGTTCTCCAAGCCAACCGTGACTTACGGTTAGGGTTTGACGGGACAATCGCTAAACTTCACCTCTATGAAGCGAAGAGTGACAGTAAGGGAGATTACCAGTGTGTTGTGAAGAATTCTGCCGGAGAAGCGAAATCTTCGGCAAAACTCACAATTAAAGGTACATGGAGTTGTACTCTACAGAATGCTTGTTATGTGTGTATCAGTTTGTTTATGGATCTAATAATACAATCTGAGGAAGTTGAATTTCTCACCATAAAATCTGGGTGAAAACAAATTTATTAGAACAGGAAGTTGAAAAACAGTTCAAAATCATGCATATAATCCATTATTTCTTTCTTACTTCAATGATAGAATTGATCAAATTTGTTATAACCATGATTTCTTACTTCAATGATAGAATTGATCAAATTTGTTATAACCATGATTTCTTACTTCAATGATAGAATTGATCAAATTTGTTATAACCATGATTTCTTACTTCAATGATAGAATTGATCAAATTTGTTATAACCACTGATACAAAGAAATAGCCTCCATGAAATAATTCCAAAATTGGAGCATTTCATAATCTCAGGAAAAGGTTCAGAAATCTGACAAAAATCAATGAATCATATTCTGTTTATCACTTATTAATGTTGGATTGTTGACTAGCATATATTGTCGACATTATTTGATCATCATTATAAAGCTGAAATAGTGCTGAACATGACATCAAATTTAATTCTCCGATTATGTCAATGAAATTGATTACCATTTCATACTCGGTTTCATCGTACATTGGTCAATTAACATATCACTTCACATGTAAATAAAAAAATATTTTTTGGATTCATTTCAGCTGAACAACCCAAATCATTCCCACCAAAGTTCACAAAGCGTTTAGCTAATCAGAACTTACAAGATGGGGAGAGGCTGGTCTTTGAAGCCACAGTAACTGGTATGTAAAACACCCATCTACATTGGAGCATGGGGTCACTGTTATTAGGTGTGAAAGTCCCTCCCCCCCCCCTTCTCCTCACTGAGAGAGCCCAATTTTTTTTTTTTTTATTTGCTTTTGCCTGTGTTGGTCAGTACAAATGGGCCCTGTAATAAATAAGCATATAAACAGAGAGATTAGTCCCTCTCAAGAGCAACAGGAAGACAACTTGACTGGGTGGTGCCAGACTGGGTGGTGCCAGACTGGGTGGTGCCAGACTGGGTGGTGCCAGACTGGGTGGTGCCTAGTTGGTTCATCAAGATATCACTGAAATGTATATATACATTTTTTTAAATGTTATAATGTGCATTTATTGCCACAGAGTTTTTGTGACATATTTACAGACAATGTATCCAAATAATCATTGTTACTCTAGCAACTGAGATATTGTTCAAAGTAACGTTAAATCCTACTCGTTTACTCGCTCACCTCTTAAGAAATTCTGACAACGTCCTTGCTGTTTATTACCATACATTCCAGTATTCTGTTCTGTGTATTAATTCTTGGTTTTTCAGTCACAAAAATGGCACACCTCGCACTGATAAGAATGTAAACTATATAATGAAGTAGATGCAAAGTTTTACCCCATACCAGTGTTGTTCGATATACTTTATATGATCTGGCCTGACCTACATATGTAACACCATCTTGACCTCTCAATGACTGAGATGAATTAACTTGAGGTTACACACCCCCCCCCCCCCCCCCCTCGCGTTGTCATAATGTCTGGGATGAGTCAGTGGGTGTTTGTAAATACTCATAATATGTACGTAAATAACGTTGCTGTTGTTGAATTTCAAACAACAATAAATAGCCTCAGGCTAATGTTCTCATTTATAGGCTTTTTATACGCCCGCCCAAAAGGCGGTCGTATTATGGGATGGCGGATTCCGTCCGTCTGTCCGTCTGTCCGTCTGTCCGGTTCTCGTGTCCGGTCTATATCTGGGACAGTTTTCTATCCACAGCTCCAATTTTTGGTGAGTGGATACCCTACGGGGAGACGATGTGTCGCGTACCAAAATGAAGGTCGAGGTCACAGGTCAAAGGTCACTGGCCTAAAAAACAGGAAATCACTGAAGTGTTCGTGTCCGGTCTATATCTGTGAACGTTTTCTATCCACAGTTGCAATTTTTGTAAGTGGATATGCCAGGTGGAGACGATGTGTCGCGTACCAAAATTAAGGTCGAGGTCAGAGGTCAAAGGTCATTGTTGTCAAAAATCAGGAAATCATTGATCGTTGACAGTTTTCTATCTACAGTTCTAATTTTTGGTGTGTGGATGCCCTAGGGGGGAACGATGTGTTGCATATTAAATGTAGGTCAAGGTCAGAGGTCAAAGGTCAGTGTGATCGAAAAATCAGGAAATCGTTAAAAATTTCTTATTTTTTGTGAGTGGATTCAATAGGCGGAAATGAAGTGATGCATACCGAAAATTAGGTCAAGGTCAAAGGTCACTGACCCCAAAATTAGGAAATTATTAAAAATAACATTTTTTGTGCTAGTAGATACATTAAGGACACACTATTTGTCACATACCAAAATGTAGGTCAAAGGTCAAGCACTGTGACCCCAAAATCAAGAAATCATTAAAAGTCACATTTTCATATGCCTGTCGAAGACGAGGTCATGTAATGCGATGTTGCGTTCTGTCCATTCATCCATTAACATTTGTTGTCCATGCGATAGCTCTAGTTTCAAGGTATGGATTGGTACCAAACTTTGAGTATACCTTACTCGCATGGCAAAGTGGAACCATACATATGAGATCAATTTGTCAAAGTCTTTCCCCTGCATTTATATGATATTGTCCTGTGGAGTTGTCTCCCATGTTTGAAACGCTTCATTTAGTTAAACTGTTGTGAAATAAAAACCATACATCTACTAATTTAACGGGGAAAGGAGTCCTTTATGAACTTCACACCTGTTTATTAACTCAAGAACAAAGGTTTACTTCATCACTTTCTTCTTCCTTCATGAAAAATTTCTCGTCTGAAAGGAATCCATTTGCAGGGAAACTACTATTTTCTTGTGTTTGACTATTGTCGATTTCAGTGTGGGATATGTGAGCTCTCAGCTCTTGCTTCAAGGTCAACCAGTTACCAAGAGTTAAGCTCATTTTAGTTTATCATTCAATGTAAGATGTGATATGTTACATTCTCATAAGCAAAAAATTGTAGACCTTTCTCTGGATTGCTAGATCAATTGGAATCAAGGCTATTAAACAACCTTGAAATTTGAACCAATGTAATCCCAGATATACGGGCGTATATTGAAGCCCCTTGGGCTCTTGTTTCTGATAGTAGTAGGACAGGTGTGGACTCTGATAGTAGTAGGACAGGTGTGGACTCTGATAGTAGTAGGACAGGTGTGGACTCTGATAGTAGTAGGACAGGTGTGGACTCTGATAGTAGTAGGACAGGTGTGGACTCTGATAGTACAGGGGTAAAAGCGTTCGGTGTCCGGTTTTTCACGTATATTATCGTTCTATTATCGTTTGAAACGCGTTTCAATAGCGTTCTAAACGCGTTTTGTATTCGTTTCGTTTGCTTCTCAAAGAACGCGTTTATACCTCGCAAACGCGTTTGATCATCGGTATGTTCATTTATCTTTCGTTTCGTTTCGCTTAAAAACGCGTTTCACGAACGCGTTTATGAACGCATTTGAAACGCGTTTTGAAAACGCGTTTCGAAACGCGTTTTGGAAACGCGTTTCGGAACGCGTTTTATTGTTGTTGTTGTTAAATAAGCATCACCGTCCACACCACGGTTGCTTCGTCGGGCGAGAATACTATTTGGTCTGTTTTTTATATATTTGTGCGATGGTTCGGCGACTGAGTGTTGATCAAAACCCGCATGGAGTCAAGGTCAGGCGAAATGCTTTTTCGTTTCGGTATCACACGCCTGACTAATCATTTCGCTTGGTACGGGAAGACAAATATTTCTTCGCTTGGTGAACGAAAAGATTTAAGCTTGCGTTTGAAACGCGTTTTGAAAACGCGTTTCGAAACGCGTTTTGGAAACGCGTTTCGTAACCCGTTTTATTGTTGTTGTTGTTGTTAAATAAGCATTACCGTCCACACCACGGTTGCTTCGTCGGGCGAGAATATTATTTGGTCTGTTTTTTTATCTTTGTACAACGGTTCGGCGACTGAGTGTTGGTCAAAAGCTGCATGGAGTCAAGGTCAGGCGAAACGCTTTTTCGACTCAGTATAACATGCCTGACTAATCATTTCGCTAGTATAACATGCCTGACTAATCATTTCGCTTGGT
>JAVTVY010037958.1:0-16700 GCA_036873755.1 Hanleya hanleyi | reverse complement strand
AAACTCAGAGAACAAAATATATGAACAAGCGTTCTGAGAACCCCAACATCTCGCCTTGCGGGGTCATCCGCCAAAGGTGCAGCAGTATTGAAAGCATACATGTAGAGCAAACAATAAGGTCTGGAATAGGTGATATGGTACAGACAATAATGTCTGGAATAGATTATCTGGTACAGACAATAACATCAGTCCCATGAAGGATTACTGGCAAAAGTTAATCCCATGTTAGGATGGATAGGTCAGTGCTGTCGGATTACTGGTACATAGTTCAGTCCCATGTGAGATTACTGCTGGATAGGCCAGTCCTGTGTAGGATTACCACTGGGTGGACCAGTCCCATGTTATTACTGATGGATAGTCACCTGTGGGATTACTGCTGGATAGTCAAGTTCCAAGTGGGATTACTGCTGGATAGTCCAGTCCCAAGTGGGATTACTGCTGGATAGGCCAGTCCTGTCTGGGATTACTGCTGGATAGATGAGTCTCGTATGGGATTAATGCTGGATAGGACAGTCCCGTGTTGGATTACTGCTGCATAGGCAGTCCCGTGTGGGATTACTGCTGCATACGGCAATCCTGTGTGGGATTATGGCTGAGGAGGCCAGTCCCGTGTGGGATTGCTGCTGGATAGGCTAAAACTGTGTGGGATTACTGCTGCAAATTGCAATCCAGTGTCATATTACATCTGGATAGGTCAGTCCCATGAGAGATTACTGCTGCATAAGCCAGTCCTGTGTGGAATTACTGCTGGATAGGCCAGTCCCATGTTGGATTACTTCAGGATAAGCCAGTCCATTCTGGGATTACTGCTGGATATGTCAGTCCCGTGTGGCATTACTGCTGGATAGGCCAGTGCCATTGGGATTACTGCTGGATAGGTCAGTCCTGTTGGAGATTACTGCTGAATAGGCCAGTCCCAAATTGGATTACTGCTGGATAGACCAGTTCGGTCTGGGATTACTGCTGGATAGTTGATTTCTGTTTGGGATTACAGCTGGATAGGTCAGTCCCGTATGGCAATACTGCTGGATAGGCTAATGCCATTTGGGATTACTGCTGGATAGGTCAGTCCCATGTGGGATTACTGCGGGAGAGCTGTGACCTAGAAAAACATGAAACATGTCCACCAAGTTTATAATCATCCCACGAAAGGTTCAACAAACTTTCCATGTACAGATCTACCTGTAAATTTTTGCCCAACAAAAACCTTATCAATGGAAAGATACAAAGTCTAAACTGCAATAATTAGGAAAAAATTTCATATTTAATGTCATATTTCTTAAATAGCACATGCACATCTTGAATCACATTGAACTTGGGTAGCAAGTGTCAAACTCATCCAATGAAAGCTGACAGCTTCAGAAAACTTTCCGTGTACATGTATGTACATGTGCATTATTATTGGCAGATTAAGACAAAACCCTCAAAAGCTGAACAAAAATTAATATTTCATCTCCTAAATATCACAGGTACATCTTTTAATCATAAGAAACATGTGTACCAAGTTTCATAATCATTCAATGACAGCTGACAACTGCAGCAAACTGTGGTGCACAGATGTACATGTGCACTTCAGCTAAACGCAAAACTCAATCATTTGCCATAATTTGGAGAAAAATTAATATTTCATCTCAAAAATAGCACAAGTAAATCCTCCAATCATAACAAACATTTGTACCAAGTTTCGTAATCATCCAATGAGAGCTAACAACTGCAGCAAACTTATCATGTACATGTATATGTATACATGTAGAGGCCTACATGTACAATTTACCTAAACAGAAAACTCTTCATTTGCCATAATTTGGAGAAAAATTAATATTTCTTGTCCAAAATAGCACAGGTACATCCTCTAATCATAAGAAACATGTGTACCAAGTTTCATAATCATCCAATGACAGCTGACAACTGGAGCAAACTTACCATGTAGATGTATATGTATACATGTAGAGGCCTACATGTACAATTTACCTAAACAGAAAACTCTTCATTTGCCATAATTTGGAGAAAAATTAATATTTCTTGTCAAAAATAGCACAGGTACATCCTCTAATCATAAGAAACATGTGTACCAAGTTTCATAATCATCCAATGACAGCTGACAACTGGAGCAAAGTTACCATGTAGATGTATATGTATACATGTAGAGGCCTGTATGTACAATTTACCTAAACAGAAAACTCTTCATTTGCCATAATTTTGAGAAAAATTAATATTTCTTCTCAAAAATAGCACAGGTACATCCTCTTATCATAAGAAACATGTGTACCAAGTTTCATAATCATCCAATGACAGCTGACAACTGCAAGAAACTTTCCAAGTACAGATGTACATGTGCACTTCAGCTAAACGCAAAACTCATTCATAGGGATTTTAACATTAGAGTACCCCAGGGGTAGTACCCCCACCCCCATATTTTTCATATTTTTTTTTATATTTTTTCTAATTTTTCTAGATTTTTTTTTAACTTGCTAAACCAAAAACCCATTCATTTCCAGGCAGGGGACACCGACACCGACACCGACACCGCCACCGACACCGACACCGACACCGACGACGACATCCTCTTTCCCCCTCTCACAATATCTCCCCTTTACTTCGTAAGGCGAGATAAAAATGAACATTCATGGTTTATTAAAATATATACTGAAAACTAGACATACCGCGATGGCCCCTCACTGGCTCTCATGTTTGTTCTAATTGCTTGTTTGTATTGTGGGCACAACTTCCATGTATCTAATACAATAAATATTGCATATCATATCATACCACACTATAACATGATATGTAATAAATTAAATTTAAAGTGGGCCTATCATAAAGTATACGGTATGTTCGGCCTACTTTAAATTTTATTTATTTCATATTATTGCATTATATCCCATGCTATACAACTTCATTTGCATTTGTAAGCTGAGAATCACTATAAAAGACATTCTTACGGACAAGTACTTCTTGCAAAAATCATTAACCGGGCAAGTGTACGCTCCGTTACAAAATCTGGTTTTCTACTCATGGAACTTCTCATGTTGATAAAATATAATAAGTAATTCAAGTGATCTAAGTCTCTTCAAAACTTCAAAAACTTCTTTTACACAAACTACGCCTGATGGTGATCAACGCAACGGGAGGTTAATTGACAATAGCCACTTCGAATACACAACGCTTAATAGGTCGATAGCAAGTCCATGGCACGCATGCGCGTGAAATCGACTGCTACCGAATCAACGGCGGACATGGCCGAGCCAGCTATAATCCCTCAGGTTAATCCGCTATATCCTGCTGTGTCGGCATCGTACAATGAACACTTTCATCACCCCAATCTGTGTCTCCTTCCGATTTATAGCTCCATGGTCTAATAAGACACCTACACTTCGAGAAACACATAAAGATACCATGCAAAGCACATAAATGGTGGTTCCCAATAAATGATGTTATCAAGGGAGACAACTCTGCTTCAGTATCATGTGAGCAGCGTCGGTTTTTCTACCAAAATTGTTACAATGGAAACTTGACACACTAATTTTGGTTCATAGTCCATGTAAGAATCACGAGACAATGCATACAATAGCCAAGTCTGGGGACAACAAAAGTCTAGACTATAAATACCAAATGGCTTGCCATATATGTCACATGATCACCTAGTAAGGTAAATAAAGTGAATAAATGGTTTCTTACTTGCAGTATGGGTCGGTGGCCTGAGACCAGGTGTCTATCACCTTAGTTAGTGTGATGATAGACATGTCCTCATTCTTCCAACAGGTCTCCTTGAACCAGTCCTGAAAACCACAGATAATAATAAAACTCAGCATTTTGAACCATGAGAAAAAATGTGATCTTCGAGTACACAGAGTATATTTAAATTGGTATATTGATACATTTTACATTACAAAACGAAGTACACACACTGTCACTGGTTCCCGAATATACACATAATCAGGCCTCGCATTTTACCGGGCTGATTTAAGGTTGAAGGATACAATGATCGGCCCTGTCAAAATTCAAGGCCTGCATAACGTTACTGTAACTACATGTAATGACAAAACGCTGAGCCATTCATAGAAACATTAAATGTGTGAGAAATGGATCATTCAAGGAAATTAAACCACCAATGAAAGGGGTCGAAATAACCACCTTTTCACCTGTCTCTGACAGGTAATGAGACAGATAGAAAAATAAGTTACCTGTCTCAAGTGACAGGTAGCCAAAAAAAACATTTTTTCTGGGTTACTTCATTTTTGCCCAAAAACCTTCAAACTGAATGCAGGAAACTGTCAACAGATTAATTAATGTATTACTAAGTTGGACACAAATTAAACTAGTTAGGCCTCCATGTGCTGGAAGATTTCTTTTCAAATTTATGCAACAGAAAAGCAACATTATTATTTCATATCAATAGCTCATTCAGGCTAGTGTTGGGAGGAGACAGGTATAAATCATTCTTACATGTCACTTGAGACTGGTAATTTTTTTTAACATTTCAACCCCTGATTCCAAAGCATTTTCAAAACAGACATTTCTAACATTTTGAAAATGATTCTATACTCACTTCATTTTGTTTGAATGCATTAGAGTAAGGTGGCCATAAGCTGTATTCCTCGTTGACCCCACTCTGAATACCGGGACTACTAAACGTCTCGATCTCTGACTGTCCCGTTTTCAAGCTGACTGGCATCCATCCCGAATGTAAATTACTCGTCAGCACATAGATCAGGAGTAATAAGATCAGCAATAGAGCAACGATGTGAGTCTTCTTTAAACTGACTCCCTGTGGCATTTCTTCCAAGATAAACAGTTCTGTACAACAGCACAAGTTCTTCATACAATCGATTATCTGTCGCAGTGCCAGTCGAACTTCAGAGACATTCACAAAACAGGTACGGTCAGCTGTCAAAAATGAAACGAGAAAATTTAAAACCTGATTTTAGGTATAACATATAACAAAGTATTCTGAATGAAGAACAGAGATAATTAAAACATATCTAATAAACAAAAATGTTCAAAGTAAAAAAAAAATTATGTGATGAAAAGTTTAGAAAAAAATCAAAAGAAATTAAAAAAAAAATTTGGAAAAAAATGTGCAAAAACTAGAGCCTTAGACACTGAAATTGGGCTATTTAAATGTAAAATAGGCTGTTGGAATAATTCCCCTAACTCTTTGATGTACAGTCCCATGGTGAAGAGGTAAACACAATTTGTACACTCTAACACATTTCTCTCAACAAGAATCTCTAGTGAATTAGTGTAATTTTACATCTATATATATATTTAACAAAATAAATTGTGACCAATGGGACAGATATTTATTATGAAACCGACTTAATGAAAGGATAAATAATGTCTTCTCTGCATGTTACAAATATTTGTCAAATATTTTAATTTTTCAGATTATAGAAAGCATATCCTTCAGCAGTAAATAACAAAAAAATCAGTATTGAGATACAATGTAAAATCCTTATAGTTAGATGCGCTTGAGCTATGCCGAGATGCATCCTCTCATGGCATCATATTATGTACCTCCTCCTGTCAGTACACCCCCAGTTTGGAAGGTTACAAATTCTGACAATGGTAGAATGACCTTTATATTGTGCAGACTGGTACATCACTTCTTTAAACATGATGACTTGGAGTTTGACCCTATCAATTGACTCTATCCAGCCAAGTGAACCAAGCCATTGACCTAGATCATGCATGTGTCTGCATCTAAATAGTATAGAGAGTCTGGTGGAAGGGATGCTTGTGTTTTAAGTCCCCAAGTTTCATACTGTGAATACAATTTCTGCAAGAATGAGAGCCTAAAAAATTTGAATTTCTTGTGAACATGGCAAACATAAGTATGCCTTAAACTTCTGCATATATAAAGTGTACTGAATCAAGTTTTTATCAACCAGCGATTTATGACATCCTTTCAGGAAAACTCTCTCTGAGTGGTATCCATTTTGTATTCATGCTATAAAACTCTGTGAAAATGACATCTGAACATACATAAGAATATCAGAATATATTTAACTTTACTAATATAGAGCAGGTGGTACAAAATCTAGTCAAAATAGTTGACCAAACTATCTGCAGTAGCTGAATAACTTGAGGACTATTTTCTTCTGCTTTTCCTCTCAAAGCCTAAAGCAGTTAAATAAACAACCAGTCACCCTGGCAACAGTACCACCTGTGCTCAAGTTTTTCCTCACTATAAGACATAAGAATATCAGAATAAATCGCCCTGTGAAAATATTTCTGATCGAAATTTAAATTTAATATAAAATTGGAAATTGAATTATGATGGTATGGAGTCGGGCAATGCATTGAATAGGTGCAGCATGATGTAATCGCACAACAATAAACCTTAATTCTCTCTCTCTCTCTGTAATCGCACAAGGCTTGGTTTAGGAGATAGAGGGTGGGGCTTGGTGCTTGGGGACATGTTCCTGAGGGTAGTGCATGGGTTGACTAAGTGTAGCATAATGTAACCTCACAGAATATATGAAGGTAAGGGGTGGGGCGAGGCTTAGTTCAGGAGAGAGAGTATGTCGCTCGGTGCCCCAAGGGGCGGGACATGCTCCCAGGGGTAGTGGATGTGTTCATTAAGTGTAGCAATGATGTAAGCTCCCGGAATATCAGAGAGTATGTAGTCGGGTGAGGCTTAGTTTAAAAGATAAAGGGACTTTGTCATGCACTTTGTGACAGACAGGACATGCTTAATGAAGGTATAGTTTTTAGATTAATTAACCGGAGAAAAAATAATTACTTGACTAAATGTGTACAAGTACTGTAGAAGAAAACATTTACAGTTAATTAGCCAAAGACAATTCTGTGGAAGCAAAAAAAATGCATTTTTGTTGTGACAGATGGGACATTTCAATCGGTCATTTTTGTTTTGTTTTTTTGAATAAAGTAAAAATATGCAAGATATAAAGAAAATTTCTTGTTATGAAAAATACCCACTAGTTTGATACAAAATGATTGAAACAGCTACATTCGAAAAATTGATGAACATCAACCTTTCACCCCTAATTCATGCAAATATACCAACTAAATTTTCCAAAAAAAGGTTTATTTCTGACACTTGTTGTTCTTATAAATATCTTACTGAAATGACAAAACAGAGGATAGAATTTGTTGGGGCCACAATTACATGTAGGTTGGAATGTATATGTTGTGCTCAAATTCAAGATTATTTTTCCACCAGGTAGGTGGATATTGTATTGGTGTATTCAAGCCTAGCTAAGTTTAACATAGTGTGTCCGACACCCGACATGTCCGATACGCTATGTTAAACTTGGCTAATTGAAGCCAAACTTCTTTCGGTTGAGTGCAGAAAAGAAACTTGATGTGTTTTAC
This sequence comes from Hanleya hanleyi, assembly GCA_036873755.1. Lineage (NCBI taxonomy): Eukaryota > Metazoa > Mollusca > Polyplacophora > Lepidopleurida > Hanleyidae > Hanleya > Hanleya hanleyi. The sequence continues at coordinate 9,362 of JAVTVY010037958.1, read as the reverse complement.
ATGTACAGTTCATGCATAGTTTGACAAAGTCCTTGAGGGGTAGGTAAATTACATCTATATTTTGACTGTAAGTCCATGAGGTGTATTCGCGGTACATAAATATGCATATTTTAGCAAAGTCTGTGTATGGTACTTAGGTGTACTTGAGATGTAGGTAAATTACAAGTATATTTTTCTAAGTATGGTGTACACTCCTCAAGAACATGAGGAAAAGAAAAAAAGGGGTACACCACTTCAAGTCTTCAATAATCATTCAACAGTTCTGAAACACTTACCCTGCATATCCATTAATTAATAATTTCCCTTAATGGTCAATCAAATTTTCACAAGACCAGTTTCATTCTAAGACCTTTAACTGTGAACAGGTCATGCACTGATTCCTGGCAATACAAACAGTTCTACATAAGTTTGTCGAAGAGTTCACAGTAAGAGCAGAGACCATCGTGTCTGGTAGAGAATTCCACAAGTTACACCCTGGCTCTGTTGTCTCACACTAGTTACTCTGTTTCTTGAATAACCTGTTTGCAACAGGATTTGTATCATGTGCTCAGGAGTTCGTGAGAAGGTCAACCATTTAGTAAATTGGTTATCAACTGGTTGATCTAAAAACATGCATTATTAGAATGTCCAATACATTTATTAACCCTATCTGGCCTGGGGGGGCCATTATGGCCCCCCCTACCAAACTTTCTGCGCTATCTCCGGAACGACGAAAAATGGAGTACTGAAACTCCGGGACTTTATCGTTTATCATATTGGGGTCATTTTGAGCCCATTTGCATAACCCCCTGAGCAAAGGATCATGGGAAAATTCAAGATGGCGGCCACATGGGGTACCAGAAAAGTGATGTTTTTGTCATATTTCTTCAAAATTTCTGCTTTTTCGCGATGAAAAGTGGGCAAAAACTATTTTATTTCACATCAGATTAATATTTACTAATTTATCATGCAGTTTTTGCGGGGAAATTGCATAAATAAAAAATTAGGAAAATCCGACCGAAAAATCGACCAAAAAATGCCGTTTTTGAAAATGACGTCACTGTGACGTCATCAAAGCGGCCGTCTTGGATTTTTTTACATTTTCTGGTAGAGCTTGACCCAAGGGTATAGTGTGGTAAGTTTCAGCCCCCTAGCTCAAGGGATAAGAAAAATAATTAGGCCAGGCCAGATAGGGTTAATGTTATGACAACACATATTTATGACATAACATTATCAATTAATGGGAGTGTAATATGAGCGAGTCCTATGACTCATGTTCCTCTATGATAATTTGCTTGCAAAACGTTTATATACATGGCAGATATACAGGCCACTTTAGTGATGGGACGAGTGATATGCATATTAGCTACTGGAGTTGCCAGGTTAGGAGAATCCCGCTCTCTAAAATGGAGGCAAAAAAGGTCGTTTTCACTCAATAAATCAGTTCACATAATGAATTCAGCAAAATCCTCTTGAGGTGCATACAGACATATCTATCTGCATTAAATGGTAGTAAAAAGGTAAATTGTCATCTATCTAATTTGCATGATAATAGGCCAAACATCCTTCGCGCTGTAAAACAACATTGGCTGGTTCTTCACATGGCGAATTAATTTTATGACATGGAACAACAGATATATCAATGCACCTCAAATTTTGATGCATTGGTTAAGAAGGAATCAAAAGTTATTGAGCAAAAACGACCTTTTTTACCTCCATTTTGAAGAGAGGGATTGCCCTAACCTGGTTGCAAGTTGAAATGGGAGTTGTCTCTCATCCTCAACTCCCTTTTCCCCAACTCCATCTGCATAAGTTTTTGCTCGCTTTTGATGAAGAATATCTTCAAACTTCCAATTCAGAGATATTTAATCCCCTGTTTATCACTATTTCTAAAATGGGCAGTTTTGATGTAGAATTGTCCCTCATTCTTAGTATGGAAACTATAACATATATAAGATATGCGAAGATATGCATGGTTGGAAATCATTATCTTACCTTTTAAAGACACTTTTTGTAACAAGCATTCAATGCAACCAAATGGCTGGATTGAAAAGGCGATCAGAGAATGTAGCAGATTTTGAGACTGCATAATAATATATTCTGCATCTGCGAGACGAGTATACATGTACATGTAACCATGGTTACAATACTGTAATGTATGATTTATGGGATGAAGGGTGAAATATCAAGAAGTGTAATTAGAAGAGGGTTCATAGATCACGGGAGAATGCTGGAGTTAATGGACTAAGGGGGTAGCCCATCAAAATCTTTGTAATTATACTCCACCAGGTTAGACCCCATGAGAATTTTTGTTGGCTTTTTGTTCATTAATAATTGTAATATCATTCAGTTGACTGGTTGATTTGCTTCAAATCAGTACATGGTATTTTGCCAGTTAGATTGGCCTATGCCTCACTATGTAGATGGAAGTGGGGAAGTGTGGCTGTAAATTGGGGCCTTTTTCAGCTTGCGAGCACATGATATACTTTGCACTGGGAAAATGAGTTTGAAAATGGCCTGGTCAACTCCCTATTTTCTTTGCTAATTTTTGTTGATCCTTGGACTGGGCAGTGTCGGTGAGTTTCATGACAATCGATTGTCAAGTTTTTTCTGTGATGGGGAGAGAATATGACCAATTTCGGACCAAATTTAGAGTAATTTCCTGAAGTCTTGGGCAAGTTCAGTAGGGGTTATGGGAACCTCGATTTCGGTCAGCAAGGCTTACGTACAACTGTCTCACCTTCATGGCAAGAGCCTACTCTTTCAGAAAATATATAGTTCTATGGGGGTTCTATCAAAACACGGTTGCTGTTTAGCATATAAATGAACAAGCCTACTGTTTAATTTCAGATGCCTTGGATTTACTATACACTGCTACCTAATATTATTTCCTCATGAGGGAGGGGAAGGGGGAGGGATATACCTTCAGGGTGTAGTGCATGAGTGCAATCAATGCAGTATCAGTATAGGCTATCTGAAAATATCAGTATCTGGGGTCGGGCGGGGCATAGTTTCAGAAATACAGAGTGAAGCTATGTTCCGGGGGTGGTGGAAGAGGTGGATATACCCCCACGGTGTAGTGGATGAGTTCAATCAATGCAGTATCAGATAAGCTATCTGAAAATCTCACCATATAGGGTCCGGCGATGCTTAGTTTTGGAAATAGAGGGTAAGGCTCTGTTCCAGGGGTGGGGAAGATGGGTATATACCCCCAGGGTGTAATGGATGAGTGAAATCAATGCAGTATCAGATATGCTATCTGAAAATATCAGTATATGGAGTCGAGCAAGGCTTAGTTTCGGAGATACAGGGTGGAGCTGAGACTGTACCGGAGGTGGGGGAGAGGAGGATATACCGCCAGGGTGTAGTGGAGTTCAAGTTTATTGTACCAAACACCTGGTACAGGGCAGAGTACAAAACAAAACAAAATGCTTTGCCCAAATGTAGGGTCAAGAACAACAATAAGCCTTTTCGCAGTTACAAGAATCGGGGGTGATGACGGCCCTTTTTCTACGCTATAAAGAGATCATTTATCTCTCAAAATATGCAAGACTGAAAAATTGACATGTTTCTTAGTTTATTTTACGTTGATTTCTCGAGTTTCATAACAATTTACCCAGTAGGGTTAGTAAAATCACCAGCAGATCAGTCCGTACACTGGGCTTCTTGTGTTAATCTAGCGGCACAGGAAGTGAAAGTATCACCGCTCCAATCCCAGAATGCAGTGTGTTTAACATGGTGGTGGTGTTGTAAATTTGTAACCGCGAAAAGGGGTACAACAATGAATTCAGAAATACAGTTTTACGCTCGGTCATATCAAAGGTACCCATAAATGTAGCTCTTTTATGTGAGCTGAGACTGTACTAGACTTCAAGTACCGGTATCTCATCTACATGTATGTGCAAGCCTATACTGAACACAATATATATATGGATGAGTTCAATCAATGCAGTATCAGATAAGCTACATTGTATCTTAAAATATGATCATAAAGGGTCGAGCAAGGCTTAGTTTCGGGAATAGAGGGTGAGGCTCTGTTCCGGGGGTGGGAGGACTCGGGAGAGGGATGTATACCCCCAAGGTATAGTGGATGAGTGCAATCGATGCAGTATCAGATATGCTATCTGAAAAAATATCAGTATATGCGGTCGGGTGTGGCTTAGTTTCAGAGATACTGGGTGGAGCTCTGTACCAGGGGTGGGGGGAGAGGTGGATATATCCCCAGGGTGTAGTGGAATGAGTAAAATCAATGCAGTATCAGATATGCTATCTAAAAATATCAGTATATGGGGTTGGGCGAGGCTTAGTTCCGGAGGTGGGGGGAGAGGTGGATATATCCCCAGGGTGTAGTGAATGAATGCAATCAATGCAGTATCAGACATATCAGTATATGGGGTCGGGCGAGGCTTAGTTTTGGAGATACAGGGTGGAGCTCTGTACCGGTGGTGGGGGAGAGGGGCATATACCCCCAGGGTGTAGTGGAGGAGTGCAATCAATGCAGTATCAGATATGCTATCTGAAAAATATCAGCATATGTGGTCAGAGGAGGCTTACTTTAGAGATACAGGGTTGAGCTATGTTCCGGAGGTGGGGAGAGAGAGGATATACCCCCAGGGCCCAGGGTGTAATGGACGAGTGCAATCAATGCAGTATCAGATATATGCCATCTGAAAATATCAGCATATGGAGTCGGGCGAAGCTTAGTTTTGGAGATACAGGGTGGGGCTCAGTTCAGGGGTGGGGTGGGGGGAATGGATATACCCCAGGATGTAGTCTAGTCAATGCAATATCCGATATGCTATCTGAAAATATCAGCATATGGCGTCGGGCGAGGCTTAATTTCGTAAATAGAGGGCGAGTCTCTATTCCGGGGGTTGGGGGAGTTTGGAATATACCCCCAGGGTGTAGTGGATGGGTGCAATCAATGCAGTATCAGATACGCTATCTGAAAATATCAGCATATGGGGTCGGGCGAGGCTTACTTTCGAAGATAGAGGGTGGGGCTCTGTTCCGAGGGTGGGGGAGAGGGGAAAGGGGGATATATATCCCCAAGGTGTAGTGAATGGGTGCAGTTATTATGCAGCATCTGGTATGGTATCTGAAATACTCAGCATATGGGGTGGGGGGGAAGCAGGCTTTAGTTTCTGAGATAGAGGGTAGGGCTCTGTTCCGGTGGGGGAAAGGGGGATATACCCCCAGAGTAAAGTGAATGGATGCAGCATCTGGTACTGGTATCTGAAAATATCAGTATATGGGTTGGGTGAAGCTTTAGTTTGCATGATACATGGTAGAGCTCAAACTTCCACAAAACCTTGAACACAAAACTTGTATCCTGGAATGTTGACGACGGACAACCAGCCAGCCAGACAACATCAATCCATAGGATGGCTATTGCTTCGCAATCCGTCCAAAAAGTGAGATTTTGCGTACTGGTGCATAACAATTGAAAAAGTTTACAAATGTTAAATGATCTTTTTATTAAAGTATCAAAGAAATGGTCAGAGTCAGTATGTAAGTTAGTTACCGCCTTCAAATTTGGCATCCAAGCTGAATGAAGACGAGTCATCTCGTGCATTGAGCTTCAAGGTCTCCGCACCCAACTTGCAAGGGCTGCACTAGTGTTCATTCGCCTTGAGTGAGTTAGGGTTTAATGTCACGTTCAGACTATTTCGGCCATTTAGCGACGATATCACTATTATTATTACGATATGATTAGCTGGACATGTGTGACTATTCATGTAAGGCCATCATGTAGAGAAATTTAATCTTCCCCATGTGGCAACTTATGCTGCTCACCCACTTGGGGTGGGGCTAGAACGCCGATATGAAGGCGATAACTAGTGTTACCGTACTTACATATGGTTTCTGAAAAAGTTGTGTCATACCACTTTACCTGCACGAATCTTAACTATTTTTAATCTGTGCCCTCCAGTTCATGAAGAGCTGTCCAAAGTGAAGAGAGGCTGTGAGATCATAGCAGTACTGAAACACATCAATCATATCTACTGCAGCAGTAGTAAAACCTTGGAAGGCCAGTGACATGCAGATGTCTTCATATGGTAAGGTGACACCAATTTTATTTTGTGTTTCACGGACCCGCCGACGCTGAAAATTGGAAAATCAATATCAAAATAAAATTTCAAAATCGCCAATTTTATTTTCCTGTCCTGCTTCCGATTGCGATTTTTTAGGCGTTTTATTTTTCAAGTGCCTCTCCGATCGCTTAATAATGATGTTTTGCGATGGTAAAATAAGTAATTTACCATTTTTTCCACGACATTTCAATTTTATTTTTATTATCGCCTCCGATCTTGAAAAATACAAAAAATTGTCCATGAAACAAAAAATATAATTGGTCTGGCATAAGTCTTTACTATTTCAGAGAAGAGTTTTGCGGCTCAGTGCTGACCATTTTTGAGGATCACACAACTCTTCTTATGGATTCATGCAGAGATTCCATTTCCATACTCTAAATGAGGTCTTACCATTAAAGTATACAGTTTTACAGTGGAATCTTCATCCAACTGTGTAAATGAGCTACATAGATTAGACCCAGAATTCTGATCATCAAAGAGAAGTTGGTTGTCCAACAACTTACAAAACACCAAGATCTCTATCCAGGTACATGTTTTATCAAGTTTCACATGATCTCCATTCAGTAACATGAAGTAATCAGAGTTGAGGTTCTCTAACCCGATATGCATGAGCTTACAGTTCGCAAAACTGAACTTTATGGGCCACTCATTGCTCCAGTTTCCAAGCCAATCAAGGTATCACGGCAAAACCTTATACGGTACACTAATCTTGACAAGGTCATTTTATGATGTGAATAGTGCAAGTGATCATGCATCCATTGCAACATATTAAGGAAGCTTTGTCTGTGACCCGGATATACTGGCATTGTACATCGTAATCAATTACGATGAATAAAAACAGGTCATTCATGTTGAAAAATAAAATAAAATCGTGCATAACAGGCTTAGAATGGAACTGATCTTGTCAAAACTGGTCTGAGCATGAAGGGAAATTTTTCAATAATAAATATATGTGAGGTAAGTCAATCAGAAGGGGGAATAATTATATATTTTACCATAGCAGGAGGTACTAAGGGAGCTTCTTGAAATTAGGAACCGGGTTCCCTGGTAGGGATGGCATATGCAGGCCTCGAAATTTGGCGCGAACGAAACGATCGTTCGCCTGTCGGTTATGCAAATCCGAAATGGCCAGAACGAAAAATCGGTTACGTCAATGCGCTTTGGTACATATGTTCTAGTAACAAAAGTCCCAACCTCTTCTCTGTCTGTCCACTGTGCAAACTTTAACCACATGGCATGTGTGTTTCAGCAGGTTCCAAAAGCGAAACTAAGTCGCGAACTCGGTCCTGTCTGCATCTAATTTCTGTCCACAGTGTAGACTACCACGTGGCAGGCATGTGTCTGTCAGCTTGCACAGACTGTTTTGCCTATCCTCGGTTCAGGGCCGGTGCACTGTTATGTAATAAACCAATAGTGGCCAGGAAACAGCTTTACCATACTTGAAGGAGTTGGAATATAAGGGTTACCCGCAAGCTTCCTCGCTCCAAGGTTGTTGCTCCATGGGGAGCTCTGCACGGAGCTAGCAGCAGAGGTGGCATGCGGAGCTCCTCGCGGAGGAATTACCTCGGAGCGCGGAGCTTGCGGTTAACTGTTGCTCATTGTCACTCCCGCCGTCTCTAAATTTCCAGGCAGCGTGTTCAACATGTCAGACTTTTTCAATCGTGATTTTAATGGAATCACAAGGAAATGGTGAATGAATTATACAACCGGAGTCACAATAGCCAATCCTGAATGAATAGAAGCAATTTACGTGTCCCATTCCCGTAAGTTAACCCATTTGTCTGTTCAGTCGCTGAACACGTGCTGTGGACAGTCATAGATATGTCACTCTGACTGCAATCTCGTTGAGTGGGTACAGTACTGTTTGACGGCACACTATTATAATTACGTAACCGTATTGCGAAACCAATTGGTTACGTAAAAATTAACATCGTAACCGAACGATAGGTTACGTAAGCCAAAATTACCGTAACCGATTTTTTGGTTACGTCAATGAACCAATTTTCGAGGCCTGCATATGCTGATCTGGATGGATTAGAGTTCCAGTTAGGCCATTCCTCCCATGCTGCTGCATGGTATAGCATAAGCCATCCTTTGTCTGTCGAGTTCCAAACTGTATGGCATGGAGTTCCTAGGAGTTCCAACACGGCGCACCATGCCGCTCTGTTTGGAATGCCTTATGCCAGTTCCCAGTATGCCCCAATTTCAAGAAGCTCCCTAATGCAGACTTGTGGTCATGGCAATTATTAATGGTCTGTCTATTATTTATATGTTATATATATATGTTATATCTTTGCACTGCCTTGTATGGGTGTATGCAATAAAGAATTGAATATTGAATTGAATTGAATTGGCAAATCCAGTTTTTCAAAGCAATAAATCTCTAACGCATGCCAAACAATATGTCGGATAATAAACATCATCTGGCTGAAATATACGTCAACATGTTGACAGTATCACCACTCACTCTTAATCCTGGGGCTAAAGTGCAAATTGACAATTTTGTGGGTTTTAAAGCATGTGTGATTTTGTATGGGGAAGCGGGGGTGGCGAGAGTGGGGTAGCCAAGGTTTCATGTCTTCATTCATTCCGTCACTATGCCATGCTGCCACTTATTCAAATAATGTGTTAAATCAGCGCTGAACTATTCTTTTTGGAAGTTTTCTCCACTTACTTCCGTGTTCAATGGGAGGAAAATCTCCCAATTACGTCACTGTATCTAACAGACATTAGCCCTTGTTGACGTGACCAGGTGAGACTCTCGTTGAGAGGGTTACCAAAAATGCAAACCGCACACGTGTTTGGCAAGACACGCTCGTCAATTGCAAAGAACATTTACGCTCCAAGTCCCATAACATGCTTTTGACACACACGCACTCTTGGAAATATTCCTTATCGGTGTCCAGAGTTTAAACTAAAATCAATTCGGACATACTGGAATCGATTGCCCTCATTAGAGCGTACATGTTCTTGGCAATTGACGAGCGTGTCTTGCCGAACACGTGTGCAGTTTGCATTTTTGGTAAACCTCTCAACGAGAGTCTCGGGCTTCCGCAAAACAACACGTGCTCACGGAGTTGAACAGTGAGGACGTTATGTTTGTCCGGAGAAACAACAACAACCCCGACTCACTTATTTTTTCCTACCCTCTGTGCCTTCGCGAGGAGTTTGTGTGTGTACATTATTGAAGTTGATGGTATAAGGTACGTTTTAAATATCTATTTCTGTCGAATTACATGAAATGGAATGTTGTTGTTGCTCGCGCGCTATAGCTTGGTTTCTCCAACG
>JAVTVY010037957.1:0-17517 GCA_036873755.1 Hanleya hanleyi | reverse complement strand
CGCACACTACCGGGAATGACGCGCACTTCCGGAGAACGCGCGCGCGCGCGCTGCGGCCGGGGCGCTGGGGCGGGAAAACACCCCGGCGGTTGAACATTGCAACTCTTGTATGTTTGGAGGTAGTGTTTAGTGAAAACCCGGAAGTGACGTTACAACCCACGTCACCTGCGTATATACTCCTGTAAAATAGAGCCGATTTTATTTCTTTGGAAGGGACAAGGTGAATTGCGCTTTTTTTATACTACTAAACTGTGATGTAGATTACATCTTACATAGGCCTTAAGGCCGTGATATGCCTATGAAGTATTCTGGGGCATGGTCAATACTTTCCAATTTTCCCTTCGTCTACTACTCGCCGATTTTTTTGATTTTTTCATTATTTATTTATTTATTTATTTATTTATTTATTTCCTCGAGAGCTTTAAAATAAGACCTCACTCTACCCCATCGGGCCACTAGTGCTCCAACATGTCCACCCCGTATGGATTGATACATACCAATATCCCAGTATATGAGTGTATATGGGTCTATATGGATCTATATGGATCTATATACAAGCCTACGCGGTACTTTCAAATTTTTTTCCATCGTATTCTACATGATCAACCTCATAGCTCATAGTAAAAAGCCATAAAAAAACCCGATCACCCCTATATCCATTCAGGCTAAATATAGCGGACATGATCTTCGAATTGGTCTAGTCCGAGTTGTCTCCCTTGCACCAAAGCGAATAGATGGCGCTGTGGTTTGAACGACTTTATTATCCGGGGAAATTTTGGTGTTCAGTAGCCATTTTGTGTTTTCTGAGCGGGAGAACATTCTCTGTTGCAGTGTATAACGGAACTTTGTTCCATTTCGGTATCCGCTGAGATGAATAATGTGATCTGCATCACGCATCGCCTGCATGTCACACGTAGACTGAAATCGAGGGAGTGTGCTGTGTTCCAGCGGACGCATCAATTTGTGTGATATCCGACAGGAAACGTGAAAATTGATATTCTTTCACAGATTTCGAAGTGTATAGGCCTACAGTTCTGGTGAGAATGAACGCAGCCTTTATGATCAGCGATTGAACGATAATGGAGGCCACCGAACAGGTTTTGTGGAATCAACATTGTGTAACGACTGGAGGGATTTTATCGGACATGTGCAGTACGGAACGCTTATCGTGGCAGTCCGTATAATTTGTCAATTTCGAACAGGTTTTGTGGAATCAACATTGTGTAACGACTGGAGGGATTTTATCGGACATGTGCAGTACGGAACGCTTATCGTGGCAGTCCGTATAATTTGTCAATTTTTGTGTTTGGCACGACAACAGTGAAAGCTGATGGAAGTGAAATTCTACTCCACGGGGAACGGTAACGAATGAATGGAATATCTTACCAAACTCTCAGGTAGGATGTGGGTTTCAGGAGTTCACCGGGTGTGACAATTTCTTTATAATGATTTGTGATAAAAGCGGGTAAAACCTAACGTCAAAATCTCCTTGAAGGTCACGGAGATGTCGATTTATTGCTGATCAGCTGATTTCCAGGACAGACAGACATTATTTCGGCTCTTTTCTCTTCGAAATTCTTGTAATTTGCTCAATACAAATAAATATTTAAATTGACTCTGAGTTTTCTGTTGGCATTATTTCAGACTGGAGGATGTTCACAATGAGTTGGTGCAGGGTAGTTCTGGGGTTCAGGTGCGACTAAGGGGGTGATTCTATCATCTAATCGGGATTCATCGTGTACCAAATTCATGATACTGTCGAGGCGTTGTACTTGATTATCATGATTTGTGAACAAATCTGATGTGTTGTCAATATCCATGAGTTGCGCCAAGGGTAAATCCATGACTGAGCACTCAGAGATTAATTGTGAATAATTAAAAAATGTGGTATTTATAGTGTAAGACACGCGCGCATGCGCAGCGAAAACACACTGGTTGTATCGTGTGCTACGCTGCTGAAGAAAAAATATATGTGTGTTTGTTTAACAATTATAAACAGCTTTTCATTTTACAATCAATGTCAGGACACCTGTAAATTTTATTACAAGTTAAACTCAGGTCATTCATTAGTGTTATATTTAAAATTTAACAACCTAACGTTAGAATAGAGGATTATTTTTATTAATTTTAGGCATTTTAAAAATCATAAAGTTAGTGTACGGTAGTGTAAAACCCAGGTACATTGGAAAATAATTTAATTTTCCTGGCTAAAAAAATACGTGTACACTATGGATTAGTGTTATCATAATTCCGAGAAAATTGTAACGGATTTATGAAAAAAATAAGAAATTTTTATGCTTGAACAATGATAACAAAGTACACTTGGCGGCCATGTTGTACTCACTGACACTTGGTGGCCATCTTATTCCCACCTCCCACAGCTTGCACTCAGTGACACTGGGGGCCATCTTTACCCACCTCCCACATCATGACACTCGCGGCCATCTTTTCCCACCTCCCACATCATGACACTCGCGGCCATCTTTTCCCACCTCCCACAGACCACTAAAAGTATAAATACGTGTATATTGTAACAGTTATTCACCCATACAATCATGAATTCAACAAGACGTGAGCTGTTTACACAGCATCCCGTTAGGGACCCGAGAAATGCCGCTACACAACACCCAGAGCTGGTTAGCGTTCTGGAAAATGATGGAATGAGGGTAACCACCAGTTTTTCAAAAGGGAATTGGAAGACGAAGAAAATGCCCAATTGGAAAGACTAAGGGATGAATATGACGCAGAAATAGGCACGATGGAAACCCTACAAGAACCTGATAATGACTCAACTGATGAGGAACTACAAGATGAACTGCCATGGTTAAATAGTAGACGTGGACCCACGACAACGCCTGGTGAAATTCCAATGATTTCAACTACCGCCGAAACTCCACCACAACAATGCTGTGGGTGTAAAGCCCAGGTAACCCACCTGAACAACTTGATTAATGAACTGAAAGAAGACGCGATTAAAATGGGCGAGGAGCTTGACAGACAATACGAACAACTGGATAAAGAGCACAAAATATCACGCTGTAGCATATGTACAGATGACCAAAGCCAGTTTGCTGTTTTACCATGCGGTCATTTATGTCTATGTGCAGGTTGTTGGGTGACACTCACGTGTGTAGGAGACATGTGTCATTGCACTGAGGCCGGCGAGAACCATCTCAAAATAAAATGTCCAATTTGTCGGAAACATGTAGCAGGAATAAAGAAAATATACCGTGCGTAAGTGTGGTGGTGAAGTAACACTAACGGCCCTTTTCAGGGCCAACCATCTTTCCCGGAAGAGGAATTTCTAACTTTGCACAAAAATTAACATCAGACCCCATCATTGTTATGCCCCAAGAAAAAAAAAATTCAATTTTTTCAATTTTTTAACAATTAAATATTGAAAAAACGGAAAAAGGGGAATTAGAAGGGGGGGACAAGGGGGAGGGAAGGTTGATGGAATGGCCAAATTTTTTTTTTATTTTAAAAACAAGGAAAAAAAGATTAAAATGGAACCCAAAAAAACTTTTTCATTTTCTATGTTTTTTTAACAATTAAATATTGAAATTAAGAAAGGGGAGGGGTGAATTGGAGGGGGGGACAGGGGAGGAGGGAAGGTGGATGGAACAGCCAATCTAGGGAAGCCCCTAATGGGCCAATGGGGTCGAGTGAGGTATCAAATTGAAGGTGAGGAGAAGGGCTATCTGATGCACTGGGTATGGGATTGAACTATCACCCTTCTGCGCATGCGCGGCAGTGAAGGGTGTAAATTATCACCCTATAGCAAAAAAAATTGTTTTAAAAATGAGCCAATGGGGTCGAGTGAGGTATCAAATTGAAGGTAAGGAGAAGGGCTATCTGATGCACTGGGTATGGGATTGAAATATCGGCATTCTGCGCATGCGCGGCAGTGAAGGGTGTAAATTATCACCCTATAGCAAAAAAATTGTTTTAAAAATGAGCCAATGGGGTCGAGTGAGGTATCAAATTGAAGGTAAGGAGAAGGGCTATCTGATGCACTGGGTAGAAGATTGAAATATCGGCATTCTGCGCATGCGCGGCAGTGAAGGGTGTAAATTATCACCCTATAGCAAAAAATTGTTTTAAAAATGGGCCAATGGGGTCGAGTGAGGTATCAAATTGAAGGTAAGGAGAAGGGCTATCTGATGCACTGGGTGGAAGATTGAATTAGGGTGATTCTGCGCATGCGCGACGGTCTAAAGGTATGAAAATACACGTATTGGAACTATAATGGTGACGGTGGAAACAATGGCGTATGGTAGCCCAGTGACGTTGATAAATGGCCCTGACACGCTCATCTTCAGGCAAGACTTCAACCGGAAGTGCGGCTGCATCCAAGGGAAAATATTCTCCACGTCTCATGCTTTTCGTCTCATACAAGCGGATAGGCAGGCAGGTAGGAGGGCTGGCGGGCTGGCTGGCTGGCTGATCAAGTCAGGTCAGGTAAGTCAGATTGAATACACCCTTTCCCTAAAAATCAACTCCTTTTATACATTTTACTACTCGCGGCCATCTTTTCCCACCTCCCACATCTTGGCGGCCATCTTGTACCCACCTCCCACATGGCGGCCATCTTTTCCCACCTCCCACATCTTGGCGGCCATCTTGTACCCACCTCCCACATCTTGGCGGCCATCTTGTACCCACCTCCCACATCTTGGCGGCCATCTTGTACCCACCTCCCACATCTTGGCGGCCATCTTGTACCCACCTCCCACATCTTGTCGGCCATCTTGTACCCACCTCCCACATCTTGGCGGCCATCTTGTACCCACCTCCCACATCTTGGCGGCCATCTTGTACCCACCTCCCACATCTTGGCGGTCATCTTGTACCCACCTCCCACATCTTGGCGGCCATCTTGTACCCACCTCCCACATCTTGGCGGCCATCTTGTACCCACCTCCCACATCTTGGCGGCCATCTTGTACCCACCTCCCACATCTTGGCGGCCATCTTGTACCCACCTCCCACATCTTGGCGGCCATCTTGTACCCACCTCCCACATCTTGGCGGCCATCTTGTACCCACCTCCCACATCTTGGCGGCCATCTTGTACCCACCTCCCACATCTTGGCGGCCATCTTGTACCCACCTCCCACATCTTGGCGGCCATCTTGTACCCACCTCCCACATCTTGGCGGCCATCTTGTACCCACCTCCCACATCTTGGCGGCCATCTTGTACCCACCTCCCACATCTTGGCGGCCATCTTGTACCCACCTCCCACATCTCTCCACTCACTGGCGGCCATCTTGTACCCACCTCCCACACATCACGCATGCGCACACCGCCCCAATACCGCCCCATTTTTTTTTCTGCGCACACTTATGACGTCACACAAGGTTCTGCGCATGCGCAGTGAGGCGCTATTTCGCCAATTTAGCCTTTGTATACTACTGTGGTGCTCAATTGAGCCATCTTCGCATATCCAAGTCGAACACTACGCGTGACGGAACGCTAGTGTAGCATTTAACTTGAAATGCGAAGATGAATTGAGCTTGTGTTTCTCGAAATTTCACTTGAAAGTTCGATATCAAAAGGCTTTTGTATCATTTTCATATGAGTTATCTCCCGTCCCACACTTCAACGGACATTGTTCGTTCTTTCAATGATTAATCTTAAAATGTTTGATAAATCACTTGAACACCGGGTACGGGTTAATAAATTACTTTAACACTCACCCACTTATTTCTACATGAACACCTGCTAATTCCTGAAGGCGATCAGGCGATTCACGCAGACGAATGCCCATGCCAGACAAAGAAGTCCGTGTGTCTCTTGAAACTAGGGAGGTGTTCATGTCAAATATCACCCCGGATTTGATCGGCATGAACACCCGGTTCTTGCTACTTGAACACCGGAGCACAAGTGAAACCCATTGTGCGCCGAGTCATTACGACAAAAGAAAACCCCCGGTTACACAATAGAGTCAGTGTGTAATTATCTTTACACACTGTCTCTATTGTGTAACCGGGGGTTTTCTTTTGCCGTAATGACCCGGCGCACAATGGACACACTGACTTCTTTGTCTGGCATGGGCATTCGTCTGCGTGAATCGCCTAGTTGCCTTCAGGAATTAGCAGATTTTCATGTAGAAATAAGTGGGTGAGTGTTAAAGTAATTTATTAACCCGTACCCGGTGTTCAAGTGATTTATCAAACATTTTAAGATTAATCATTGAAAGGACGAACAATGTCCGTTGAAGTGTGCGACGGGAGATAACTCGTATGAAAATGATACAAAAGCCTTTTGATATCGAACTTTCAAGTGAAATTTCGAGAAACACAAGCTCAATTCATCTTCACATTTCAAGTTAAATGCTACACTAGCGTTCCGTCACGTGTAGTGTTCGACTTGGATATGCGAAGATGGCTCAATTGAGCACCACTAAATCACAAGTCAGCTTTGATAAATGTCAGCCAAATACAGAATTACTTTCCATTATTGGAGTGACAAGCTACATGTATCGTTATAGGATCTGCATGGAAATACGCCATGTAAATATCACACTTTGGTTTATTTTGCTGCCAGTCACATACCTTCTTGTCGAGTGACACCAGCGTCGTCGCGGTCGTGTATTCTTAGTTTCACTGAATCCCGTCACAATTTCTTTTTGTGAGCGTTACACTATATGCCTTCTGATATACATACATTAAAACAGCGACTGCCTCAAATATAGGTCTAATCTTTGGTTGTCGCCTGCTGAGCGTTGATTGCAGACTAAGCAGTCAAAATATGACGCGTCTGTATGTTGTAACGCATCAATTTTCTGCCGTACGTATATGTGCGGGTACAAGTCAAACGTGCACCGGTAAATGTGAATTTCTGTCAGACATTCCCTTAATTATAGGCATAGTATGAGATCATGCGTATGAACATAGGGATATGTAATTTGTATGTCTGCATATTTTGCTTCATATGCGTTTCACGTAATGTAGATTGTGACACGTATATATATATCAATTACATATATCTTTTTGTTACAAATCTTTGTAACGATAACGTGAGAGTTACGGACCAGTCAAACGGGTTGTGGAAGTTATGTTTCGTATGCAAATGTGTTGTTTGTCCTGAAACAACCATGATGTGTTACACAATACGGCCATTGTGTAAGTTATTGATCGCCTTCGACATCGGGGTACATGCAGAATGAACACTCACACCAGTCCGATTTAAATACCTCGGTCGCTTCGCGACCTCGGTATTCAAATCGGACTGGTGTGAGTGTTCATTCAGCATGAACCCCTCTGTCTCAGGCGATAACTATTACTTAAATCAGGACACGGAATTTATGCGTACCGGTGATTACCAGGGAGAGGATTGCCTGTGTACAGTTAGTCCAATATAATGTGACTGGAATACGTCCCCCTTTAATATGTTGATGTCTATCATGTCCGTATCACAGTCACATAGGCTGCCATCTTGTTTCAAAAGGCAGGGCTTCGGACCTCGGAAATTGTCAAATTGTGACGCAATAATTAATTGACATGATTACTGACCGGTTTGAATGTATCCGTGCAGCCTAGATCCACAAAATGGCACATGCCCGGCACCTATCGATCTCTCATTAAGCCATAGGCAGATAAATCTTGTCCGTAAAAAAATTAGATGGCCTTCTACTTTGGCACATGAAGGGAAGTGACGTAGGCACACACCGACACGTGTGAACGAATCATGTGATACTCTGAGATACGGGGTCTTCTCAAATTATTTGACTAACGCACAAGATCTGTATTCGCTTTTTTGGTAATTTTTGAAAGGTCCCTTTCTCTACACGTGCGTTTGTGTACACCATGTGACACAAGGTATCATGTGATTACTTCCCATAATGCTTTAGAGTGAAGCCATGGACGCCATTTTTGGACAGATTTTCAGTGCTCTGGAAAACGTGAAAGTTTGTTGTCTCCGTGGAACTTTACAAAGTGTGGGTGGTGTTATTTTGTGCCTTGAAACACGAGCAATTCATTTATACTGGTGAGTGTGCTTGTCAGTTCTTTATTTTCTCAAAATCTCCTATTTTTCAATGGTCGTTCTGGAAGATTTCTGCACCTGCACTTGACTTCGTTACCAATGGGACTGTACAGCCCAATCGAACATCCAAATAATAAGAGAAAGGCTATCGGTCACCCATTGTATTGGACTGGTGTACAGTATAGTGAGGTGACGGTAATGTACTGCCCGTGTATAAGACGACACGAACTTGATTATTGAACTGTGCTCTGCTAGATCGTGTCGGCAATCTGTGAACATTCTCGTACATTCCATGACTTCTCAGGACACGGCCGAGATATGGAATGTTGTGAACAAAAATGTGTTAAAACTCGGGTGTTCATTGACAAACAGGGAATTACGCTGTGTGTTTGTTACTGAGAACTATTCGTCACATATGGTGAACAATTGGTGCCACATCCTGAGGAGAAATATTTCATCGAACTTTTTGTAATACGTGATCACGCCAATTCTTTGGATTCCTGGTTTATTGCTATTCTTCATTTTGGTGACAATGGATGTACCGAAGCACACAGCTTCATCATACTGTGACATTTGAATTCGGATTCTGTGCAGTGCGACATTTCATACGGATGACTGATAGGGATCACTTTACTGTGATAGGAACCTATTTCGTGTCGGAACTTTTACAGATACATTACGAACATTTGTGCATTCATAAAGATTACCGCAGATGCAGATGTGATGGGACTAAACAGCATAAACTGATGAATGGGAAGGCAATTTTTTTAATATCAATAACTGTTTATACTGAAATGAACTTTTCAGGAGGACAACAACAATTTGAACTCTTTTTATCTCCGGAAATCGACTGTTTATGATATAAGACCGTCACTTGCATACGCTAGTGTTATCGTTTTCATTCTGTATCGTTTAACTGGGCATTATTGAACTGAAATTTATTTCTATGTGTTGCTATGTACACTACCATTTCTCGGAAGTTAGTACTTTTGTGTAAGCACACTGAACGAAGGACATGCCCAGTTGTAGGGAAATTTATTTGATTTATCCGGTTTATATATATTAAACCTTATTCATTCCACATATGTTTTCTTTGTTGACTGAAGGGAAACGACAGCTAACTTTATAACAGGTAGTGCCAATCCATGACATTTTGATGGCAGCGTGGGACACGATGAAACGTTTCACCTTGAGTCGTACAGAAATGCATTGCTTGATACCTTAGGGAACGTTTGTATATCATGTTGCTAAGATGTGCATTTTTTTGGTCTCATACTGCTGTTCTTGTATATAGAAAATTATAGTTTAAATATTAACCCTATTAGTTCCATGATGGATGTTCAAGCTTTAGTTGACGCAGGTCAGAAACTAGGTATGGAAAGAGAAGAATTGAGAGAGTGGGTGCATGAACAGCAACAAATTGATAGGGATATACGAGCCCAAGATAGGGCATTAAAGAAAGATAAGCTTGAGAGAGTTCAATACGAGAGCTAGCCAGAGAAAATAAGAAAAAGTGTTTTAGATGTGTCACATGGAGGTATGAGTCGACACGATGTCACCGGTTCGAAGGCTAGAGCCCCCAAATTGCCCGCCTTTGATGACAATAAGGATGATTTGGATGCGTATATACAACGCTTTCCGTGGAAGTAAACCGGAAGTTGACGAGACTTCGTGCCAATTCGTTGCAAGATTTGAGAATTACCCTGAAAGGTGGATGTCTTTAGGTAACACAACTAAGACGTATGGAGGCCTTAGAGACCTTGGTCAAAGAAAACAATTTGCCGCAGCATGTAATTAAGACCTAGCTGTGTATCTCCAAGAACGAGTCCCAGGGCAAAGTGGCCGTTCTAACCTTGGCGCGGGAAGGGAACATTCTGGACCACGGCGATGTTTCAAATGTGATTCTACTACGCACATAGCCAAAGACTGTGACGCACGAAAACCAGACAAAAGTGGTCCATTCGTAGACCGTGGAAACAGAACATTTGACAACAGAAAAACATCGTTTGGTGGCAGACAATCCGGCCAAGGTGTAGGCCATGCTGGAGAAGTGTGCAACGATAACAGGGGTGGCGATGGCTCACGTCCAATGAATTCTGACGCAACGGCCGATTACATTGCTGGACGCGACATCTTTCTGCAAACAGACAATATACCAGTGGTACATGGCTTCGTAAATGGTAAACTGGCATGTGTGCTCAGAGATACTGGTTGTTCCGGCGCCGTTGTTAAGGAATGTTTTGTGAACAGAGAAGACATGAGTGGAAAATTCCTGAAGTATGTAATGCTGGACGGCACCGTTATTGAGGTTCCTTTGGTAAAGGTCAACATTGACACTTCGTATTACAGTGGTCAGGTGGAAGCGCTCTATTTGAAACAACCACTAAATGACTTGATAATTGGAAACATTCCCAGGGCACGGGAACCCGGATGCCCGGCAACCAATCGGAAACCACAAACTTGTGACACAAGGGCGCATTTACCAAGTGTGGCAGCTGTGCAAACCCGGGAACAAAAGAGACAAGAACGAAAAGGCCTGCAACCACTTAAGGTCCCAGGACCGATAGAAGAGGTTTCTGCTAATGAGTTCTTGACTGCACAACAAACTGATCCTCAACTTGAAAAAATACGACAGCTATCCAAAACGGGAGAGATACTCCGATACAAGAATGGTGGTGAAAGTCATTTCTTCTATGAGAGGGGACTATATCGTTTTTACCAGACATCTGATGGGAAAACCTCCAAGCAGTTGGTTGTTCCCTCTGGCATCAGGACAAAGTGTTGAAGATTGTTCATGAATCTGTACTAGGTGACCGATCGATAGAATTTTAATTTTTTAAATTTATTCCTCGAAAAAAAGAAAGCACTGAATTAAAAACCACATGAGAGTTAATCAGCGCAGTCAATATCAATGCGGTTTGAGTTAAAATCATTAAACATTGGATATTACATTGAACGTTCAATGTAAACGAACGATTCCGATGATCTATATACTGAGAGGATTTTTCTCGTGTTACGTGAAAAAAGTCCACTCAATATAAACCCAGTTTGCACGGGATAAAATTTAATAAATTTCCGGTTACCAGCAAGGGCCCAACGTTGGCAAGCCATATTGGGCCCGTTTGTCAAATACATGATTTGCCCTTGTGGGTCCCTCATCGGCATGCTCACGGTCAATGGGGCCCTACACAGGGCCAACATTAGGCCGATGTGGCGTCCCCATGGCGCCAATGTGGGCGCCCCAATGGGGCCGAGGAGCAAAAAAGGTTCGGCCCCTAATGGGGCAGCCCACAAAGGGCAGATATCACTTGTCACATTAGGACCATGCGGGCCCTGTGTCACAATGCTGTCTGGGTAATGTATCGTTTTTACCAGACATCTGACGGAAAAACCTCCAAGCAGTTGGTTGTTCCCTCTGGCTTCAGGACAAAGTGTTGAAGATTGTTCATGAATCTGTACTAGGTGACCATCGTGGTATGAACAAAACCACAGCCAAAATCTACTCTTGCTTTTTCTGGCCTGGTCTGAAGACAGATGTAAACGATTTTTGCAGGTCGTGTGTATTGTGCCAAAAGACATTTCCCAGAGGTCGTGGGACAAAGGTGCCCTTACAAGAATGTGCCTTTGAAAAAAATAAGTGTCCGAAGGAGTTGGATTAGCGCAACGATCGCGGGATGCGAAATGATTCATGGATAGTATGAACATACCCCACAACAGAATGCCACTACTGTGCGTTTGGTGAATTTGTTACGGCGAAACATCATTTTGTATGCAGGTAAAAATCTTGAAGAGAATATTCCCAATCAGTATCCAGTCCTAAATCTGTGAGGCAGTGGGTCGCCTTCACCACATCTGTGAGGCAGTGGGTCGCCTTCACCACATCTGTGAGGCAGTGGGTCGCCTTCACCACATCTTGATTCAAATTGAAGCTGTGATGGGGACAAATCGAAACTATCACGGTTTGGGGGCTGGCCGATGGTCACAACGAGCCCGCAAACTGTTGTTGGGGTTGAAAAGGTTGTATTCGTCAATGTTTCAAGAGAACTGTTTGTTCGATACGCATTTTTCTTGGCCTTTGCGTATATTTTACTGATAGGCCATACATTTGTTGGAGCATTGCTAGAGTTTAGATGCATGCAGATTGCGGATCGAGCATCAACACAATACACTCCTTTGCAAATTGACGTATGCCTGAAAGATATTCCCAGAATCAATACAATTCGGTAAATACGCTTTTATCTGTAGCTTTTTCCGATGTGCCAATCATTTGGCGAAGGCTGTGTTCAGTAGTATCTGGTACAACTGTGTACATATTCGTTCGTTTACAAGTCATTAACAATGTTTCAATTTCTCATTCCTTTCTGGTAAATCTCTTGAGTCGTATTTCGAGTATAAGCTTGTCAAGCAGTTGCCAATATCAACTCAGAAGTACACTTGCTTGATTTTTTGTCTCCAGCGCTACTATCAAGAGCATTAAAACATTAAAAAATTCCAGTTTGGTGACTTAATATGGCCAAGGAAGATGACTTCTCTGAAATATGTATAATACAAAGTGTTGGCATTCGGGTTTGGGAGGTCTGACGGCATCATTTTGTGTATAGAAGATAAAGCATCGGATTTTAACTTTCGGCAGTGATGATTGGTCATAAAGGACCCTCAAGATTTGCATATTTCGACGTTGAAAATTATGGAAGAAACCTGGCAACATTTTAGAAGACTCTTTTTCGTGACCCGCCCACAAACAGAAGACATGAAGCACATCCTGAATTCAATGTCCTGTAGCTCGGAACCGAAGGTCATATCTCGATATTTTTAGGCGAACAACCAAGTTCTCTGACAATGTATGCCATATGTACCATCGAAATACGGGGAACCCGTACATAAAAAGGAGAGAAATTATTGGTATCGTCCAACCCAGAACGACGCGTGCGGTGACCTGAAAAAAACCCCTCAGACTTTTGGGGGTATCATTCTCAGTATTTTATAGGATTTTCTAAACTTTGTCTTACAGAATATCATCTTACTGCTGAGTGGTTTACTGGTGACCGGTGGCGTAAAGAATTTTCTATTCACATTGCACACGATATATATCCTTACGCGATTTTGTTTTGTTAATTGAGACAGCGTAACAGAGTTCAACATTGAGAGATTTGTGCGTGAATAGAACATGGACAGTCAATACACAGTGCGTGTTGATGTCATCGATTGAATTCACACCTAATTAACTCGCCGAGGTATTCCTCGATATACAACAAAGGCTTAACCTTCTGTTGTGTTCACACAAGTACTTTACTCGAAACATTCAGTTGGACACGAACACTTTGTCCCGATTCTGTCAGAGTGTATACGAAACCCGTCTCCCCCATCAATTCTAACGTCGATCAAATTCGTCAGTAGTAGCGTTAATGCAAATTGAGCCGTATTTCACCCGGATGTAGAGGTCATTTGGGGCGGAAACGAGGCGGAGAGGTCAAGTGCACTATAGTTCCGGCAGAATGACCAAAAAGCTACCTCCAACACAGGAGAGTTCCAATTGTTGCAGGGAATATATTCCTCCGCGGTGATGCGGACCTGGCGGTGATGCGGTCGCGGAAAAAAGCTTCCGCGGAGAAAAAGTAGTCCCTAGATAAAATGGTCCGATGGGGTCGAGTGAGGTATCAAAGTGAAG
Source organism: Hanleya hanleyi (assembly GCA_036873755.1). Taxonomy (NCBI): domain Eukaryota; kingdom Metazoa; phylum Mollusca; class Polyplacophora; order Lepidopleurida; family Hanleyidae; genus Hanleya; species Hanleya hanleyi. Next base: position 3,857 of record JAVTVY010037957.1, on the reverse strand, counting down.
CATTCGTGAAGGGGCATCTAATGGACTGGGTGTGGGGTTGAGATATCGGCATTCTGCGCATGCGCGGTGGCCCAAGGGTATGGAAATAGACGTTTTGGAGCTAGGGGAGTCCCTAATGGGTCGATGAAGTCGTATGAGGTATCCATGTGAAGCATTCGTGAAGGGGCATCTGACTGGACTAGTGGTTCGAGCGTTGTCACCATTCTACGCATGCGCAGACAGGGAATTGTGGGAAAAGTGTATGGAAATAGACGTTTTGGGATGTAGGGGAGCCCCTATTGGTCCAATGGGGTCATATGAGGTATCCATGTGAAGCATTCGTGAAGGGGCATCTGATAGGCTGGGTCTCGGCCGTTGTCACCATTCTGCGCATGCGCGGTGGCCAAAGGGTATGAAAATAGACGTTTTGAAGCTAGGGGAGTCCCTAGTGGGTCGATAGAGGCGTATGAGGTATCAATGTGAAGCATTGATGAAGGGGCATCTGACTGGACTAGCAGCTCGAGCGTTGTCACCATTCTGCGCATGCGCAGACAGGGAATTGTGGGAAAAGGGTATGGACATAGACGTGTTGGGGTCTAGGTGGGCCACGAGTGGGCCGATGGGATCGAGTGAGGTATCCATGTGAAGCCTAGGTGAGGGGGCTAGCCTAGCGTGTCGTTTCCATTCTGCTGCGCAGGTCACGTGGGTTGTGACGGTTTTACTAAAACTACCTCCAAACATAGAAGAGTTCCAATTTTTACTTAGACGTCCGGATGTTCAACCTCCGGGGTTTTTCCCCGGCCCGGCCCGCCCCGGCCGCAGCGCGCGCACGCGCGGGTTCTCCGGCCGCAGCGCGCGCGCGCGCGCGTCATCACCGGCAGTGCGCGCGCGCGGGACAAAAGGTCACATCCAGGTCAAACGGTCTCCCTTTCGGCAAGGTTCGGAGAATACATAGAACTTATAGTAATAAACTTAATCTATACGTGTTGGACGAGTCTTCACTTACCGTCTTCCTTTACACGCACCTCAATGAAATGCCCGCTCCAAACCTAGACCAAAACACGTACTTGGTCTGTGGGCTGATTTCATTGGCTCTCTATTTACTATAGTGCTCTTGCATTCTAACCTTGATGGGTTACATTTTGGCTCCATTCTAGGCCACTGATTGGCTAATGCGGTGTTCAAAACCAGTTTCATGCATTAGGTTCATATAACTTATAGTAATAAACTTAATCTATACGTGTTGGACGAGTCTTCACTCACCGTCTTCCTTTACACGCACTTCAATGAAATGCCCGCTCCAAACCTAGACCAAAACACGTACTTGGTCTGTCGGCTGATTTCATTGGCTCTCTATTTTACTATAGTGCTCTTGCATTCTAACATTGATGGGTTACATTTTGGCCCCATCCTACACCACTGATTTCAGTTTGACTGAATCTCCACATTGGGCATTTATGCATTATGAATAAAACACACAACACAGGGTTTTTTGGTGAGATCTCATTTTGTTTTTTATTCAGTAACAACAACAACGTGAGATCAACCACGTGAAAACTGAAGCCCAGAAGGGGCTTGCACATTGAAAGAACTGAAGCCCAGAACAGGGGGGCTTGTACATTGAAAGAACGGAAGCCCAGAACAGGGGGCTTGTAAACTGAAGCCCAGAACAGGGGGCTTGAACATTGAAAGAACTTAAGCCCAGAACGGGGCTTGTACATTGAAATGATCGGCGGCCCAGTCATATACGAGTACATCGCGGTCCTCGGCCTTGGGGTACTCGTCAAACATCTGTACGATGGTAGATAAGGTCCTTCCCCGGCATCGATGGTACAGGTAAAACAAGCAATATTGTCCGCACACGCTACTGGTCAGGCTTTGCAACGTTTGACTGTTCCAACACCACGTCTCTGTACCTTGATCCATGAAGTCTGTTAAATCGGGATGGAGGGGTGGCAGGCCGTACGGGTCAAAGTATTCGCCCTGCTGTTCTGTCAAGTACACGGCCACCCAATGTTCACCGGATCGATCCATCGGGTCCGTGTTGAGAACATAAGCAGCAAGATACATACGGTCTGATGGGAACACATCTCGGGCGAACAGCCCTTGAAAGACCATACGTGTCTCTGGGTCATTCTCCAGCACGGTGGTTATCTGGTCTGTATCCATGTTAGATGGAGAAGTCACACAGGACGTTGCGCGCCTTGTCCACTTGAATGATGTTGTCAAACTCGGCGTAGCAGATCACATTGACAGTGGTCGCCAGGGCTCGTGCAAAGTGGATTTCCAACAGTAAATTGCCTTGCTTGGCCAGGGCCAGCTGATGGTCGTTCTCTAAGGTGGGGGTCAGATCGAAACAGAACAACGTGTATCCGTTCGCGTAGTGCTCCCAACTGATGAAATTCCCTTCGTCCTGGTTGATTTGACCGGTGGCTGTAAACAGGTTCTGATAGGCTCGAATGAAATTCCTGCGCCCAAAATTCGGTGTTAAGGCCGTGGCTGGCACCTGTTGTCCATCCACATGCAGGGCCACAAAATTGATGCCGAAATGTTGAAAGTCAAACGGATTCTCTGGGTAGGCTCCGCTGAAACTGGTATTTTCCACACAGGCCAGGATCAATCGCTTGGGTAGTTCCCCCAGGAACAGGTTTTCTTTGTTGGCGCCCATATTTCCAGCAGGCACAGAGAACACTTTGGTTTGTACACGTCGGATAGGGTACTGGGCTGGTTTTGTTTCCAAGGCTTTCATGTGTCCCAATTGAACGGCTGGATTCGGTTTCACTTTTCGGACATACAGCACTGCCTCTTGGATGACAATCTTATAGTCCGCTGCATGCCCCTCTACGTTAGTGGCCATCAAGGCAAAGGTCGGAGGCGCCCGTATCAGTCGGATTTTGATGGGGATCTTGTTCAAGAGGTACAAATCTTGCATGAACATGTCTGTGTGCAGTCGACCCATGAGATCCACCGAGGCACTGTTCGCAGTGAAAGCCTTCCGTTTGTTATATCCCACATTGTCCACCGTGTCCATGTGCTCGGGTGTGTCCTGGTAGAATAAAGCGGCTGTCAGCTGAGACGTTTTAGCCTCTCGGCCATACGACAACAGTGTCTCGATGTAGGCTCGATAGGGGTACGTGTTGGTGGAGTCACTGATGAGTTTGTCGCTGAGAAAAATATCCACCTGCTGAAACATCGAGTACAGCCAGAGATTCGTCGGGCCCACCGTTGCTTGGTCAACGATTCTGGTGCCAGCTCCATTGACCACCTTGGCTTTCACATACAAGTATGTATGGGCTAAATCCACATAGGCCGTATCCGCATTACTGATGGTGAACTCGCTGGGCCCGGTTTCGTTGATGCTGGAGAGCGGGAGATGCTCCACCCATAATCCTTGTTCGGCACTGGTCTGTGTGGGCGGCACGGTCCACAAATCAAATTCACTGTTGGTGGAGGGGCAGGACTCGGCGTGGATCAAGGACATGTTTAAAAAAAGATATCCTGGGTCTTCGATGTGCGTCGTCGCTGGGTCTTCGATGTGCGTCGTCGCTGGGTCGGTCGTCGACTGGTGCGTGGTCTCGGTGGGGCAGCTCTTTTATTCCCTACGGTGCATTGTGCTTTGGCCACCAAGACGCCTCCCGCTTCTTTGGCCCGCCGTTTCAAGACTTCTTTGGGTGCCGTACCCCCCAAGACATCAACCGGCCACTTGCAGTCCACTGCGTACCGCTTGTTTGCCGATTGCTTTCACCCCACGCGTCACCAAGGGCAGAAACGTTTTGACGATGCTGCCGAGTATGTTCCCCAGTCCATGTCCTCGTTGCATGCGTGCACCGCTAAACACCGGAAAGCCACCCCCGGCCTGTTGGGCATAATAGTCCATA
>JAVTVY010037956.1:0-17101 GCA_036873755.1 Hanleya hanleyi | reverse complement strand
CCGTTTTTTATTTGGGCTGATTATCATATTTTTAGTTTTTTCTATATTCAGTGACAAGCGATTGGAGCACAACCAAGTATGAATCTTCTCTAGTTCCTGTGACATAATATTGATAGCATCATTCAAGTTTCTAGATGAATACACAACGCTGGTATCATCAGCAAAAAGAATAATCTGTAGTAAATCAGATGCATTAGTTATATCATTAATATAAAGCAAAAAGAGGAGTGGTCCAAGAATTGATCCTTGCGGGACCCCACATGTGATGTCTTTAGGAGAGGAGAGCGCCCCATTATAAAAGACACATTGTGATCTGCCCGATAGGTAACTTCTCAACCAGTTATTAGATGAACCTCGAAAACCATAGTGATATAATTTAGAGAGAAGTATTGTATGATTAACTGTGTCAAAAGCTTTAGAGAGGTCCAGGAAAGTGACTGTACTGTGGTTTTTAGATTCTTTAGCAGCAACCAAAATATCATAAAGAGAAGTCGCCGCTAAGGCGGTTGAATGGTTAGATCTGAAGCCAAATTGATTGTCAGAGATGATATTGTTCGTTTCTAGAAAAGGTGCCATCATGTTAACTGCAAGTTTCTCAAGAATCTTACTAAAGCAAGGCAGTACAGATATTGGCCTGTAGTTCGCAAAAAGTGTTGATTCGCCAGATTTAAATACTGGTGTCACCTTGGCAGATTTAAATGCATCTGGTACAGTGCCAGACTGAAAAGACAAATTTATTATGTGAGATATAGGAGCACAAACAGAAGAAGCCACAAGTTTCACAAGAGACATGGAAATACCGTCCAGACCCGGTGCAGCAGATTTCAGGGACATAATCACATTCTGAACATTAACAGGAGTTACAGAAGTGAAATCAAAATTTTGGCTGTTAGATAGGCCTAAGTATTCACTAAAGTTTGGGCCGACACTAGGAATTTTGGAGTCAAGGTTCGATGCAACTGTACTAAAATATTCATTGAAATTGTCAACGATGACTTGGTTATCAGTGACTTCTCTCCCATCAACAAAGAAGGATTTAGACGCTGAAATGTCTTTCTTACGGTTCATCAGCTGGTTGAGAATTTTCCAAGTTTCTTTAATGTCCTGGTTAGATTCATTAAATTTTCTTTCAAAGTAATTTTTCTTGGAAAGCCGGATGGTATGATTTAATTTATTTCTGTAGATTCTGTATTGTATATGACAAGATTCATTCTGGCTAGAAAGGTACTGTCGATATAATTTATTTTTTTCATGAATAGAGTTAAGTATACCTCCAGTTATCCACGGTTTGATGATACGCTTAGAAGATCTTTTCAGAGTAGTCATCGGAAAACAGTCATTATACGCCAGATTAAACTCAGTGACAAATTGCCCGAGAGCGGTGTTGGCATCATGATCTTCCCGAAAAACAGTATCCCAACTAGCAGCATTCAGTCGTTGAGTAAATTCATCTTTTTTTTCAGGAGTGACTCGGTGGTACGATATCGTAGTGTCGGGTGGTTTGAATCCTAACAGTGGTTGTTTAAGTATATGAAAAATTGGAAAATGATCAGTAATATCGGTTAGAAGAATACCAGATAAAAGGTTGTCTTCGTGAAAATTGACGAATATGTTATCTATCAGTGTTGCGGAATGAGATTTTACTCTAGTTGGCTTTGTTATTTGCGGAAAGAAATAGTGCGATTTCATAATTTCAAGAAAGTCTTTAGATGGGCCATGGGTGTCAGTTTTGATATTAAAGTCTCCCATCAAAATACACTTTTTCCTTTCGATGTCAGATTTTTCAAGAATGGAGGATAAATGACGGTTAAATGTGTCAACATTTTTCCCAGGAGGACGATAGAATATACCAATTATGTATTTAATATTGTTAAAATCCACTTCTAGGAAGAGTGATTCGAATTCACCATCAGCGTCTAGGAATGACATATCCTCGCGAACTTTGCATGCTTGAATATTATCATTGACATACAAAATAAGACCCCCACCCCTCTTCTTCTTTCTGGATGATGGAAAAGGCTTGTACCCTGGTATATCCATTAGGGTTTCAGTTGATTCATTCAGCCAACTCTCTGAGAATCCTAGAACGGAAAATCTGTGTTTCAGATTATAGATGAACCCAGTTATTTCCGAGAAATGTTTTTTTAGGCTCCTCGCATTCATATGTAGAAAAGATAATGGTTCATTGTCGTTATAATTATGGAGTGTCGGTTCTTCTATGAAAGATGTCTCGGTATAATATTTAGATTGGTGTATATCAATATTCATCCAGTGGGAAATTTCGTATTCGTTATCATCGGTTGGAGTTTTACTGTAGTCGATATCATTTAGTTCAATAGGGTTAAAACATTTGTTACCGATGAAAGCGAGATCCACGGTAGGATAGGTATTGGAAGCATCTTCTAATTCAGGGAGATTGTTTTCATTATGAAATGGGAAGAAGGAGAGGTCCGTGAATGGAACATCCTCAATAGTGTCAAGATTCATTGTGATTTGTCGGGTTAAAGAAAACGTAACCTAATTTCCTAGCACATAGGTAGATGTTCGAAATTGTCCAATGTTTCACTTTGGTAATATACACAGCAAAATGGTGCACGTATATACAACAATCAAGAGATATATAAGCACTGGTGCATAAGAAAAAAAGAAAAAGTGCAGGAATAAAAAATGTGGTTGGCAGCATACGGCTGTACAGATAGTGAGCGCTGCTCCGTTGGGGACGGGTGTGAATACCGGATTCCATACAAAAGGTTTGAATTGATAAGAAAATATCATGTTGGCAGGAGTCAAGGTATTACTCTGGATACGTGTGAAAATGCAAAATGCTTAAGGGTGAGAACGAACAACTTTGTTTTGCTAATCAGTAGTCTGATGCGCGGTGTCTATGGCTGGATGTACATGTAGCAGAGTAGCGCCTTTATCAGTGCCGTTCCCCAAATAGCATTGTACGACTCCGCATCAGGAGCTCCAGTACTTCACAGCATAGGAGGTACCGGGTCAAGATACCGAACATTTATGTGGCATGAAGGGTTCATCCCATAGGCAATCTATAAGAGTAGGAAACCAGCCCAGGAGATATGTTCATTTCTAATAGTTTCACGTGACTGAACACAAGTTATAAGCTGTGTGCGATTAACCGATCAGCTTAGTCAGTCCTCGCCGGTAATTGACAGAAATTTCGTGCTATATAACGCGTCGCAAACTATGCTAATTATCGATGGAATCATTCAAGGGTCAGTGGTCAGGGGGTTTGATGATGCAATCAGTTATCAATACAGAAGGCATGGCCAGAATAATATGGACTTCAGAAAAAATAGCAGTTCAATTATATATGTACATATTAGCATCATACTTACACAGGATGATGACGTTCAAAAATATACTAGCCATATGACAATAGCAATTCATCTATGTATGTATATAAATATTACAGGTAGGTATGACAGTAGCAATCCATCTATGTATGTATATAAATATTGTATCAGAGTGTGACAATTCATTGTTTTTGCATTTAAACTTGTGTTCTCACAAAGGTATGACAATAGCAATTCATCTATGTATGTATATAAATATTAAATTCGGGGAATATTAGTGTGGCATTTCATTGTGTGTTTGTACATACTTCAACAGGCATCACCAAAGACAACATGTAGTTCCAAGCAGCCCACTCCACAAGTAGACATGTATTCACACAAATACATACATGATATGGTCATCAAATTCAGCAGTTGGCCATATAGTCCAGCACACATGGCCAGAGCAACATCTACTTGATAACAGCAGGAGATCATCCACATGTAAGTATGCATATGTTAACATCAAAATTACATGGAAAATGCAGTTCAAAAATATAATTAGCAGGCATGACCAAGAACATGTGCACATGTATTCAAACAATATGATTTGACAAAAGCAGTTCATCTATGTACTTACTGATTTCAACACTCTGGTTTTTTCATATGGAGGATAGTTACAGGTCAGGTATACGACATGTCATTATTAGAATCCATATAGTATAGCATATCAGGTCCTATATTATATAGAGCATTATTCTGGCTTATTATATATGGTACGTATTGTTTTGACTGTGTGACAAGTGCGATATATGGTAGGTAATCAAGATCAATTAGATATATCAATATTAGAGACCCTGACATTTCATTGATTCGTATATGAACAGTTTAATATATCAATATTAGAGACCCTGACATTTCATTGGTTCGTATATGAACAGTTTGATATATAAATATCAGAGTCCCTGGCATTTCGTTGGTCGCATTAATATAAAGCATTGTTCAGGTCTGACGAGAAGCAGTTTGTTCATAAGAAAAAATTTCCTACATACCAGGGTGACTTTTTTTTCAGATAGTTCATCGCAGCCCACTCCACAAGTAGACATGTATTCACACAAATACATACATGATATAGTCATCAAATTCAGCAGTTGGCCATATAGTCCAACACACATGGCCAGAGCAACATCAGGGTGACTTTTTTTTCAGATAATTCATCGCACACTCCCTCGAGGATTTGGGAACGAACCTTGGTATTCCTTCAGCGCACTTGTAGAATGTATTTTCCATTCCGCTGTGGGGCCCTCTCTCGTTTCAAGAAGCAGTTCAGTGCGTCGTTCTCGGATCCTGGTGTGGCATTTGAGAGACTGTCGGAGTTCGAAGGCTTTGGTCGACATCTTTGATCGGATAGCCATAAGTTTAGGTGGCAGGTCGGTCCTCACAGTCTTCCGAGTTCCCTTCAGGTTTTTCGCGCATTTGAGCGTCAGGTCCCGGTCTTTCATCAAAGCAAACCTAACAATAAGAGCAGGTGGTGGGGTATCTGTTTGAGAGCTAGGTACTAGAGGAAAACGGGGAAGGCGGTGACAAGTAGCAAAGATCATACGATCAACTGTTTCAGAATCAATTTTGAGGCAGTCTTTCATGAAGGCTCTTGCAGTTGCCTCTGTGTCTTCCTGGGCTGAATCTATCGTTATCCCATAGAAGCGTAAATTGCATTTGCGATCGTGAATTTCATTGTAACATACATTTTCCCCAAGGACACGAACTCGTTCCACGAGCTGATCATAACTTTCCGGTATCGACACTCGCTTTATCTTTTCAATTTCGCCATTTTGGAAATCCAGGGCTTTTGCGTGTTCACCTAATTGTGACTCCACTTCAGATACACGACCTCCAAGACTTTTAATATCTCCACGGATATCTGTGGCGATAGTATCCATTTTGGTCATCAAGTCAGTCTTGATAGATAAAAGCATTTCCTGCAGTAAAGATTCGCCATTACCGGTTTGACCGTGGGCCGCCATGTCGTGTTCGAGCAGGTCGTGTTTCTCCAGAGCTGTCGAAGTTTCAGGTAGGTCAATTTTACCTCGTTGTTTACTACTTCTAGTGTTATAAGACTGCTGGTGAATTGGTACTTGGCCTTTCCTGCCGTGTTTACGTGGCATTTATACACATTTACATGTCCCAACGGAACTGCACAGCGTAAAAACTCAGGAGCTCAGAAAAGTGCTTCCATCCGCCGCCATGTTTGATGACGTCAATCTCGATGACGTCAATACCTGCATATCTCGATCCATCCAGTAGACAGGAAGTACTTATTATTCATGGTCGGCAAACGGCGCTTCCAAATTCAAGTACTTCCTGTCGACCCCTAAAACTTCCCCTTTGGTATTCACGCGAGTATTTACACCAGTGGCACTATTCCTGCGCAGTCTTGGTATAAAGTACCACGTTTACATCGACGAATCACTGCGAAAGAATGCCCGCAAAGAGCAGTTGATGCTGGAAACGCAGTTTGCCTTGAGGATACTGACAATTCTGGGTTATCTCTCACACGAAGAGAAGTCAGAACTGACTCCATCGCAAAGGCGCAAATTTCTGGGGGTGGGCTACGATACGTTACTAGCTCTCGCCAAATCCACAGAAGATAACGACAAAGATACCTCAGTTCCTCAGTCAACACAGGATGGTGGCTGATTCCAATCAATGCTATGCCGGGTTGTCACCCTACTTCCGTTTCATCCAGCACATCATCTGTACACGGACGCATCTATGATTGGAAAGCCCACCACGAGGCCAAGTCGACTTCCGGGTTATGGAGAATCGAGGAACGCTCTTACCATATAAACGTGCTGGAGTTTATAGCAGTGACACATGCTATCCGCACGTGGGTGAGCGTATTGACCGAAAAGAACCTGCTGGTAACAATGGACAACACATCAGTCGTCAGTCGTATCCTATATCAACAAGCAGGGAAGGGGGACGGAATCTCCGCAATTACAAAGCCAAGCGGAAATCTTGTTCGGTCTGTGCTCGGTGTGTAGCTCTCCAGATTTGTATCTAATATCGCTTATGCCGGTGCTAGGGGCCGTGTGGTCATGTCATCCAAGTTGCCACATGAACAGGTACAATAAAGGCGTACCTGAGATACAACACGTGTCACTAATCGTTAGATTCTTGGTGTGAGCGTTAGAATAGGTTAACCAGAAAACTATACTGTGAAGTCATGTGGCTCTGTCAGTATGTCGGCATCTCTTCCCACTTCAATTATATGCGTTGTAATTGGGACAATAACATATCAGTGTTGGCCAGACACATACCGGGAATCCTGAATGTCTTAGCAGAGTCGCTATCTCGACGGAATCAGATAATTCACAAAGAGTGCAGATTGACCTAGACAAACTAAAACAGGTAGCTCCTATCTGGGAGATTCCACGCATAGATCTGTTCCCCGCACGGCCCAACAACCTAATGCCCGTGTTCATGTCTCCGATCTCGGATCTGTTGGCATACGCAGTGAACGCTCTATCACAGTACTGGTCAGGCATGATAGCATATGCATCCCCACCTCCAGCAATCCTTGCGGAGACACTCCGGAAGATCCAGGAACATGTGTATGTCGTACATCTAAGGCCAGCGAGGCTGTAGTTCCAGGACTTACCAATCGGCCGGCCAAGATCCTCAAGACCTCATTTGATCAGCAGAGTGAATCTAAAATGACCTCAGTTCCAATAATTAACGAGCTGCCCATACGTGTGTTAAAGCCCTACTGTACATAACACCAATTTAGCGTGGATACCATTTGGTAACAAACATCACAATGGAAAGACAGGAGCCACTTTTACCAATTTTGACCTTATTTGATCGCAAAAGTGACCCCGAAATGACCTTCATTACTCAAAATCCGGGTGGTATGCCCTCCCACCTTGAACCCTAACACACAAAGAACTAATTTAGCACGGGTACCATGTGTAACAATCAATGTCATCAAAAGTTACATTTCGTGTCCTTGGCCGGCCAACTATACTGACTTTTCTGGTTAGATGTACCAAAACGACTTCCGCTCTGGCACAACCTAGAACGCCATCCCCGGTCGTCGACATTCCACAGCCAGCCGGGGCTATTCCACTACCATGTGTGCAAGTGCTCAAAGGACACCTTGCTCAGGCGAGATTTTCTGCGGAAGTTGGGCGCCGAATGGTACAATTGATTCGACCGTCCTTCTCCGCTGTATACCGGTACCACTCAAAGTGGGCAGTCGTCATGTTTGGTGTGGAGAGAGGGCTACAATCCATTCAGAGCCACTATTCCTCAAGTAGCAGATTTTATGTTGTATCTGTTCCATGTAAGTGGCCTAGTACGGGCTACAGTAGAAGGTTACAGATCAGCCATCGCTCAGCCTAGTCTTCTGGGTACCTGGATTAATCTTTCGACTGATTCGAATTTTGACGGCGCTTATCAAATTCTTTTAATTAAGAATCAGTCAGTCACTCCCAAGTTGCCGAAGTGGGACCTAGCCCTTGTACTTTTCCAATTTGGGGAGGCACCTTTCGAGCCGATCAATACTATTAATCTCAAGATGCCGTTATACAAAACCTCGTTTTTGATGGCTTTTGCTTCGGTAGCTCGTGTGTCATTGCTTCATGCACTCGATAGAAGGAACGTCATATACTCTAGGAACAAGAGTTACATGGTGCTGTCAACAGTTCCTGAGTTCGTGGCTAAGAATCAAGTTGATACCATATCTCGAGAGTTCACAATTCCAGCCTAATCTGATTTCCGTTCACCCGGTCTTGAATCTGACATGTCAATGTGTCCGGTTCATGCATTTGCTGGATCGTACTGAAGATCGCAGGGCAGGTAGGAGGCGTCTGCTCTTTCGATCCTAAAGCTACACAAGTAATTAGCAAAAATGCTATTTTAAGTTGGCTCAAATATACGATTCGACATGCGCACTCCACGGCTACGGAGAGACAAGCCGCGCTTGTTAACCCTACCTGGCCTGGGGGGGCCATTATGGCCCCCTACAACTTTCTGCGCTTTCTTCGGAACGACACAAAATGGAGAGCTGACACTCCCTGACTTTATATTTTATCGTATTGGGGTCATTTTGAGCCTATTTGCATAACACCCCGAGCAGAGGACCATGGGTAAATCCAAGATGGCGGCCACGTGGGGTCCCAGAAAAGTGATGTTTTTGTCATATTATTTCAAAATTTCTGCATTTCCGCACTGAAAAGTGGGCGAAAACTATTTTATTTCACATTACATTAATATTTACTAATTTATCCTGCAGTTTTTGAGGAGAAATTGCAAAAATAAAAATTTCGGAAAATCTGACGGAAAAATCGACCAAAAAATGCCGTTTTTGAAAATGACGTCACTGTGACCTCATCAAAGCGGCCATATTGGATTTTTTTTACATTTTCTGGTAGAGCTTCACCCAAGGATATAGTGTGATAAGTTTCAGCCCCCTATCTCAAAGGGTAAGAATAATAATTAGGGTGGCCGTCGCCTCCCCCCCCCCCAGGCCTGGACAGGTCCCAAAAAGCCCAGGTCAGATAGGGTTAATGTCTCTGGTCAAGAAGTTGGAACACTTGTGGCATCATGGCCTCTGCGGACTAGATTAGTGACAGATGTGATGAGGGCGTGGCTGGCATGTAACGACCTCTACTCAATCGAACTCCTAGTAACATCACAGAGGGTTTCCAAGGGGCCGAGGCCAGCAAGATAAAGATCGGACGAACAGATTTTATCCCGCTTTGTGGTGAGTGCATTTTCTTCTCGTCCCCTTTGAGCAAAAGGGGACTTCACCTTAAATCAGAGTAGCGGTATAACTCTGAGTTCGATTCAAAACAGTTGAATCCGTGGATACCAGTCACGACGCTTGCCTCAATGCATCCGATGGTAGCTGGATCCACTCAACGTGATGCCTGGTGCCACGTGGGTAGGAGACATGACCGAGAAGGGCCTCCTAGTTGTCATGGACAACACAAAACAGTAGTTGCCTACATAAATAAGCAGGGGAGGGGCAAGATGTTCGCAATTAGCCCACCAAGCGGAAATTTTGGTCTGTGTTGGAACAACAACATAACTGTCTTGGCCGGACCCATCCCGGGATGTTTGAACGTTTTAGTGGATTCGCTATCGAGACGGAATCAGATCATTTCCACAGAGTGGAAAACTCACCAAGACATAGGGAAACAAATTGCTCATGCCTGGGAGATGCCACACACAGTCTTGTTTATTATTTATTACTAGTATTTTAGTCATAGTCAAAAGTACTCCAGAAGATCCATGAATACATATATGTCGTATATCTTATCGTTCCGTGGCGGCCAGCACATCTGATGTTTCCGGACCTATTGAATCTTCTAGTGGATGTACCCAGACAACTTCCGGTATGGTAGAACCTCTTGACTCCGCCCAAGTCGTCAATTTACGACCGCCAACCGGGACTATTCAACTACCACGTGAGCAGTTGCTCAAACGACACCTTGCTGTATACTAATCAAAGTGAGCAGTCTTTGATGTTGGTGTGGTTCAAGGCATATCAATCCATCCAAAGCCACTATGCCCCAAGTAGCAGATTGCATAATTTATCTCGCTATGGATAGTGGCTTGGTACTGTCTACAGAGCAGCTATTGCACAGCCCATTCAGCTGGGTACTGGGATAAACTCCGCGACTGATCCAAAATTGACAGCACTTATATCCTCCAAGATTACGAGTCAGTCGGTTTCTCCCAAGTTGCCGAAGTGGGATTTAACACTTGCAATTCGACAATTACGACTTCCGCTGTGGTACAAGCAAGTTGTCGATCCCCACTGCCAACCGGTACTGCATCACTACCATATCCAAGGCCACTATTCCCCAAGAAGCAGATCTTAGGCTGTATCTCTTTATGGATAGGGTCTTGAAACCGTCTACAGTGGGAGGCTACGGAGAAGCTAACGCTCAGCCTATGCTTTGGGTACTGGGATTAACCCCGCGACTGATTCAAATTTGCCAGCGCTTATTAAATCCTTCAAAATTACGAATCAGTCCATGTCTCCCAAGTTACCGAAGTAGGACTTGGCCCTTGCACTTTGACAATTAGGAGAGATGCCTTTCGAGCCTATCATACTATTGATCTCGAGATGCTTTCTTACAAAACTCTGTTTGTGATGGCTCCTGTGTCGGCAGCTCGTTTGTCAGAGCTTCATTCGCTTGATTTCAAAACAGTCGGGCATTCCATGAACTGGAAATACATGATATTATCATCAATTCCTGACATTGTGACGAGGAATAAAGCTATCTACGACAACATGTCTCGAGAGTTAACAGTTCCTGCCTTATCGGATTTCCTCTCATGCGTTCTTGAATTGGATTTGGTCATGTTTCCGGCTCGAGCTCTTCTGTGTTACATGAATCGTACTGAGGAGCTTAGGGGCGGCAGGAGGCGCCAGTTTATCGTCATCGATTTCAAAAGCAAACAAGAAATTAGCAAAAACTCAATTTCGAGTTGGCTCAAAAATACGATTAAAATGGCGTACAACTTGCATGTAAAGGCCAGCATCGCTTGTTAACGTTTCAGGTCACAAAATTGGAGTACTAGCAGCATCGTGGCCGCTGTCGACTAATAGATCAGTAACTGATGTAATGGCGGCATGTTATTGAAGGTCAAATACGATATTTGCCTCTTTCTACCTCCAGGACAAGACGCTGGCATGAAACTACCTCGACTCAATTGGACCGTTAGTGACAGCACAGTGAGTGCCATCAGGTCAGCAAGATAAAACCCAGAAGACTGATTTTACCCTGTTTTCAATTATGAGTGATTTTTTTCCTGTCTATCCCTTTCTAGGACTGAAAGTCAGGAAACGGCAGTAGTGTATATAGACATGATGTAAACATTATGTAACTACTGACTGCTGATCTCATCGGTCCTCTGTGAGAAGATCTTTAATTTCTTTTCTGACCGTCTCCGCCGCGCACTTTGTGTCTTTCACTGTGTGTGATGCCCATCATCCATACTGTGGCATTTCATGCAAGAAGTGTTGAAGTTAGGTAACTTTTCAGTACAAATAACTTTCAGAAGTCAATTTCACGTAACTAGGCTGAAACAAACCTCACTTCAACTGATGTCCGCCGCCCTCCTCCCCTCTGGATGACACCTTTCTCCTTTGGTCGAGTTGAGACGGAGAAGTTGGCGTGCGCGAGACTACACAGCGAGATTTGGAAGTATTCAAAATTGTTCACTCAGTGTGGACAACGAATGCAAGAAGTGTTGAAGTAAGTAAGTTAGATTAATAACATGAGATTTACTTGTAAAATTTTCAAGCAGTTGGAAGTAATTTTCCGGAGTTTACTCCGGAAAATTACTTCCAACTGCTCCTTCCTTACTGCCTTGACAACTAAAGTGTTCGATGCAGTAGCAGTTACCAATAATTTACAAATATTCTAGCGAGCTAAGGGAATTTTGCATTTCGTTATCTAATTACCCTCAACAGATCACGTTGTTATTAGCACGATGCCAAGTGGCTATATGCATTACGTCACATGTCTGTCCTATTAGAGCCACTGATTTTTTTATTTGGTCAGAAACTAAAAGCAAGGGTAAACAGTCAGGCAGAATGGAATGCGTCGAGACCATCTCGAAGCTGTGGAAATTAGCTGCATTATTTCTCGCACTCAAACTGCGTGGTTGTCTGTTTTAGTCTGATGAAGGTCAGTGTTACAAACAGACCGCGCTTTGAAGGAAATAAATCAACGGAGCTTCGAGGGTAAAAAGTGATCGCCGGCTTGTAATGGGGACGTTTCGAGTCCCACGACCGATTCCGCTTCAATATCAAGGCCATGAAGGTGTGTCTGGTACAAGGTATGATTTCCGAGATTTCGAACCTTCGAGATCAGTGAAATGTAACCAATTGGAACACGCACCTGATCCAGTATGGTATCTATCTGAAAGTTCTACCCTAACATAGTACCATGCGTTCAAATGATTTAGCTGTGAATTCTGGGGAATTCACATTCAACTTGCCGAAAACCATCCAACAATATTTTCATTCAAATAAGAATAAGCCCTTAAATTAACTTTCGAATAAGATCTAAAAGTCTTCGGATGGACTCTACGTCGCCCAATTCACTCCACCCTCACAGTTTTGGCATCGTCGTAAGAACCTTGAAGTAAGAAACGGACTCTCGCTAGCTTACCGCAAATCTTCTTCTACGGACACTTACAATAAATGACCTTCATTCCCTGCAGATGGTCAAACTCATACCTTGGAAACCTCTTGTCTCCACTTCCTGAAACTTCTAAACCTGAAATAAACGTACACTTTTCAAAAGATTCACAAAGAATACAAAACCCCAGACCACAGGTACCTACAACAATGTACATAATGACACAGTTGTCGTAATTTGGACAAGAGTATCATTAGTAGTTGCTACAAAGCATATTATCTGTCCTATTTGTTGCTGAAAATACTGTGAATAATGTATCTGTGACTGTGTTTTGCCTCATTACCTGTGTTCTATAGTCATGTTACTATTGGTTGATTCTTTCTAGCGACTTCATTTTAATAGTATACAGTTTCAGAAAGAAAAGGCAAACTGCTGATATATTTTTGACGTACTAAGCAATATTACAAGTGTATATATATATATCTGTATCCTGGTCAGGAATAATCAAACAGTGGCGCTGTATATTTACTTATCCGCTTAATTACAATTTATCTGTAAACAAATGCTGTTGTGTATTTTCTGTGTATGCTTTCCTTATTTTGATCAACCGTTGCGCGTGCGTTTTGAATTTGAAGAGGCTGATATACAGATGTGTTTTGCATAGTAAATTATAGTATAGTTTCTATCAGAGTTCAGGTATACCAAAGAACTGATTGACATTCTGAAAAGGAAAATTGTACACCTTAAGATAACTAGAGTTAAACATCAGTCACAAAATGGCAGGTTACAAAGGAATGTACTGGTTCAGATAAGCAAGAATTTATTGAATTATGAGGTTTTATAATGTATCGATGTATCGCTTTATTTGTTGCTATTTTTTATTTCTTCAGTACAAAGTGGTTGAATTATCCAATACATTTATCAGAGCTTCCGGTAAAGGTGAGCGTCGTCCTCTTAGTGGGACAGAATATCAATGAACAACATATCACGATCATTTTTATCGTTGGCCAACGTATCCCCGTAAAAAGTTCTCCAGGACAACATATGTTAGTACCAGCTGCCCATGGAGAACTTTTTACGGGGATACGTTGGCCAACGATAGAAATGGTCGCGATCATAGCTAAGTGGTATTGACGGTTGTCCACAACATGGGAATGGTCATTTTCATTTTATTAAGCCAAATTCTACGTTCCAACTTCGAACTTGCCTTGATATATCTGACCTCCTTCATTGTTCAATGTTCATTGTTTTATAAATAGACACGACACGTCACTGACATCGAAACCATTTGAATTTCGAAATGTGTCATAGAAGAGGGAGAGCGTTATTGATTGGCTGACCTTTACATTGGGCCAACAGAACCACAATTTTCTGCGGAATAACGTTGCTACTTAAGGATGATGTCTCTCTGCACACAATCGCGGGCAATTTCTGATTGGTTCGTCTCCCGTTCGTAGATGAAATTTACACCTCGGATTTGGAACACTGAATAAATCATTCAGATAAATCATTGCAGATTCGAAGTGGGAACGTAGAAAATGGCTTGATAAAATGAAGATGGGAAATGGTTGTCCTGTATCAGATCTCCGTATGGCTCAATAAAGCAATGATATTATGCCCAACCAATAAATACGTTGTTTCAATCCATGTCTTCGTGTTTTGTCACCTCCCGCCTATTGGGCTAAGGAGCTGAAAGAGCCCTATTGGGACCACCTGCTGGGCTAAGCTTGCTTATATTATGCTAGTGTCGGTCCGATTAGCTGAAAGGGACAATATATCGAATGTGAAACAATTGCTTTGATGACGTCATGTTGATGTCATACTTTAAACAAGCATTTTTGGGCCGAAATAGTATATAAAGCGTAATTTCATTATTATTTTTGCGCGCCCAGAATTATCTACCCCTGATTAGGTGGCGATGACGTCACATCCGGGTCAAAAGTAAAATGTCACTTCTGGGTCAAATGTCACTTCCTGGTCAATGGTCACTTTCGGTCAGCTATCGGCCCCTTAACTCGACCTCAGTTACTGTAATGTTTAATAGGCCCAATGGCCAACCCATGCATAGACATTTGCGTTATGGAGTATGGCACCTTGTTTTCTCTATCTCACGCTGTAGAACACAATGAGAGGGGGCTCATGGCCATGGGTCTGATGACTCCTGCGCAGTATGCAGACAGGCCTGCGGTAGACATTTTGTGGTCGAGGTGGGCCAATATTGGTCCGATTGGATTGTCTGAGGTATCAAAGTGAAACACTGTGAAACATTGTTGGGGGAAAAGGCATCGGAATGGACGTTTCGGGGTCGAGGTTGGCCAATATTGGACGTACGGGGTCGGGTAGGGTATCCCCGTGGAGCGATCCTCCAGGCCAATCTAAACATGGGTGGGTGCTTGTAAAACTTTCCAGGGGAAAAAATCCGGAAACACGAAATATGGAAAATCCATATCAAGCAGGTCTAGAAGAGTTGGTATTCGTTCCCAGCGGATCGTGGTCTGCATGTTTTCCCCGGAAATAAAAAGCGGAACACGGGATTTACACCTGGTGAGTCGTAGAAATAGGAATGTTGTTGAGATTGCGTAGTCTCTCAATTTCGGAAAAAAGACAAATCTGGCGATTTCAGCAAATGAGTCGAGAGTAGTAGTAGAGTCCTTATGGCCGTGGACCAATCAGAATTGAGAACGAAAGTAGGTCAAGTATGACGCGTTTGACGTCATTCTGTGACGTAATTAGGGCGTGGTTTTAAGAAACCGGTAAAACCGGTTTAACTGGTCGTAAGAAACCGGAAAAACCGGTTTTGTGACGCAATGAGGGCGTGGTTGTAAGAAACCGGAAAAACCGGTTTTAAGAAACCGGTAAAACCGGTTTAACTGGTCGTAAGAAACCGGAAAAACCGGTTTTGTGACGTAATTAGGGCGCGGTCGTAAGAAACCGGAAAAACCGGTTTAACTGGTCGTAAGAAACTGGAAAAACCGGTTTTGTGACGTAATTAGGGCGTGGTCGTAAGAAACCGGAAAAACCGGTTTAACCGGTTTAAATAGGGCGGTATGGTGTCTATTTTTAGCAGTAATGTCTATTTTTAGCTGTTCCTTTGTTAACAAACAATGAAAACATCCCGTGACCCTTAGGCGGCTATTAGGATAAAAGGAGAGCGTTTTCGGTCTCAGTTACCATTCACTTCTCGACGAGCTCACTAGTGTATACGTTCCCCCGCAGCAAACCATGATTCCTCTGGCTTACAACGTGTGTGCGGAAATCTTAGGCGAGAATGGGGCTGCACGACTACGTATTATCAGTCACGGAGATGTGGCGGACTCTGCCTTCGTAAAGTGTATCACGATGACCACTAAAGCTTGGGACAATCTAAAGTTCTACGAGTCTACGATAGATGTCTTCATTAACCGTAATAAGCAGACGCCTGAACCGCTGTACTTAGACGATGACGTTTACATCAGTCACAACGTGTATCAAGGTAAATCACATGTACATCTAAGGAGGTGGAGAAAATGCGATTACGACAAGAAGAAAGTCTACCCAACAAAGGAGGGCATCAGCCTGAACTCTGTCTTGTGGAGTGCTCTGAAAGCCAAAACTCAAGACATTGACTGCGAGCTGAAAGAAATAACGTCTACTATTCAAGCCTGTGAAGCAGGAGCTTTCGACGACGACATGGTCAATCGTCGCCCCATACGTATGGTCAACCGCCGGAAACAATTTCTGCAGCACGCTATAAAGAAGGCGTACATAGAAGAGATCTCACCCATGATCGGAGAGATAACGAGGGAACGCTGCGCAGGATGTAAAATAGATGACCCTTCTCAGAAACACCACGACTGCATGATGAACGACCCCGATGAAATGGCCGACGTGCACTTCGAGGAAGCTCTACAGCGTATTGATGAAAAGGCGGTCATGAAAAACTTTGAAGCCATCATCCAAGGTCAGACGACAGTGAATGTACACCCCTTGTACCTGATGAAGTATCAGTGCGAAGACTGGCGTAACACTGAACTAAAGACTGACGAGTGGAAACGAGATCTCCTGGACACTATTAAAACGAAATCCATGAATTAGCTCTAAGAACACTCGGTTTGAACAATGAACTCTAGACTATTACTAATTTTTGTATGTTCGGTTTATCGACGATATTCCCTATACATGTACACCCCATCTCTTCTCTCTACACTTCAATATACGTATGAAAACTTATACATTGTGTTGTGTTGCTCAATTATTATTATTATTTATATGCGTTTCGTAGTTATTGATGCGTCATTTATTGCTTCACCGCTTAACCGTACGGTCATGAACTCTGTAAAGCTCAATCGTATTTTACGTAAATTGTACTACACACCGTCCAGTCGATCGGGGTATGCGGGGGTTCGTGCATTACATAGAGCGACAAAAGAGGCTGGCCACACGATACCATTGACGCGTATACAGGATTGGTTGAGTCGTCAAGATACGTACACTTTACATAAACCCGCTAGGAAGAATTTTAAGAGGAACAGAGTGTTCGTCGATAAAATAGACGGTTTATGGCAAGCAGACTTGGTAGATATGTCTTCTCTTTCGAAACAGAACAGGAATAGCAATTTCATTCTTACTTGTATAGATGTTTTGTCTAAATTCGCGTGGGCTATC
>JAVTVY010037955.1:0-16919 GCA_036873755.1 Hanleya hanleyi | reverse complement strand
ATGCATCAATGCCCAATGTGGAGATTCAGTGAAACTGAAATCAGTGGTGTAGGATGGGGTCAAAATGTAACCCATCAAGTTTAGAAGGCAAGAGCACTATAGTAAAAAATAGAGAGCCAATGAAATCAGCCTACAGACCAAGTACGTGTCTTTGGTCTAGGTTTGGAGCGGGCATTCCATTGAGGTACGTGTATACGGTGAGTGAAGAAACTCGTCCAACACGTATAGATTATGACTATAAGTTCTATGAGCATAATGCATGAAAGTGGCTTTGAACACCGTATTAGTCAATCAGTGGCCTAGAATGGAGCCAAAGGTAACCCATCCATGTCCAGAAAAACATTACCCGGGTGTACAAGAACCCAGATGTAAGCGCGGACGTCAGCGAAAGCACACCGTGAATACCCCAATTCCATTGGCTGATTGTTCGATCGCTGATTGGTTCTTTTTCTCGACCGCTGATTGGCTCTTTTTTTCGACCGCTGATTGGTCCAAATGGAACTGCCCATCTTTCCCAGGTTCATCTAGAATCCCCTAGAATCTAGAATTTTTTATTGTGCTCAAGCTCTGACTATAGCGATGTCGCAACATTGTCTCATTGGACATTGGACCGTCTGACCTGGAGGTGACCCTTTGACCTTTTGACCCGCGTCCGCGCGCGCACTGCCGGGGATGACGCGCACTTCCGGAGAACTCGCGCGCGCGCTCGCGCTGCGGGGCGCTGGGGCGGGGCGCTGGGGCGGGGCGGAAAAACCCACCGGCGATTGAACATACGGACGTCTAAGAGGAAACATTAGGAACTCTTCTATGTTTGGATGTAGTTTTTAGTGAAAAACCCGGAAGTGACGTCATACAGGGTCCAGTTTTCGACACTAAGTGACCACATCCGACAAAATGGCCAATTTTCGACACCGGATGTGCCGCCATCTTGAACATACGTGCCGCCATCTTGGATATGTCCCATAATGCACCGGGTCAAAATACTCGCTTCTGATTTGACGAGAGCTCTGGGACGGATTTGAAATACTCGCTTCTGATTGGACGAGACCTCCGTATTGCATCTGCGCATGCGCAGAATGATATTCCTACCGCACACCCAACCCATCAGATGCCCCTTCACGAATGCTTCACTTAGATACCTCACTCGACCCCATTGGTCCATTAGGGGCTCCCCTAGCTCCCAACACGGCTATTTTCATACACTTGGGCCACCGCGCATGCGCAGAATGCCGATAGTTCAACCCCACACCCAGCCCATCAGATGCCCCTTCACATAAGCTTCTCTTTGATACCTCACTCGACCCCATTGGTCCATTAGGGGCTCCCCTAGCTCCCAACACGGCTATTTTCATACCCTTGGGCCACCGCGCATGCGCAGAATGCCGATAGTTCAGCCCCATATCCAGCCCATCAGATGCCCCTTCACGAATGCTTCACTTTGATACCTCACTCGACCCCATTGGACCATTAGGGGCTCCCCTAGCTCCAAAACGTCTATTTCCATACCCTTGGGTCACCACGCATGCGCAGAATGCCGATATTTCAACCCCACGCCCAGTCCATCAGATGCCCCTTCACGAATGCGTCACTTTGATACCTCATACGACTCCATTGGCCCATTAGGGACTCCCCTAGCTCCAAAACCGCTATTTCCATACCCTTGGGCCACCGCGCATGCGCAGAATGCCGATATTTCAACCCCATACCCAGCCCATCAGATGCCCCTTCACGAATGCTTCACATCGATACCTCACTCGACCCCACTGGACCAGTAGTCAATCTCCTAGCTCCAAAAAGGCTATTTTCATACCCTTTGGCCTCCGCGCATGCGCAGAATGCCGATAGTTCAACCCCGCGCCCAGCCCATCAGATGCCCCTTCACCTAACCTTCAATTTGATACCTCACTCGACCCCATCGGACCCTTAGGGGCTCCCCTAGCTCCAAAAAGGCTATTTTCATACCCTTCGGCCGCCGCGCATGCGCAGAATGACGATATTTCAACCCCACACCCAGCCCATTAGATGCTCCTTCACCTAACCTTCACTTTGATACCTCACTCGACCCCATCGGACCATTTTATCTAGGGACTACTTTTTCTCCGCGGAAGCTTTTTCCCCGAGACCGAATCACCGCCAAAACCACGGCCAAACCGCATCACCGCGCATGAATACATTTTTTTTTTTTTTTTTTTTTTTGCCGGAACTTTTTTTTGCCCGAACATGCCCGAACATGCCCGAACCACGCCGCCATCTTGCTTTACAACATGGCCGACAGCCGCCATCTTGCTTTACAACAGGGCCGACACCTCAACCAATCAAATTCATCCTCACACTTACAGCTCAACCAATCAAAAGCCTCGTTACAAACCATCAAGTTGTGACGTCATAGTTACATCCGGGTGAAAACTTGTTTTAGTTGCTCTTATACTACTACTGGCGTATCCGTCTTTTTGACGCTACTGAACTGAAACTGGCCCAAAATCTTTACTGTTTTAAGAAAACAGAGTTCACAGTCTGCCTGCATGATCCCCACATCTATCTCACACTATATGTGCAAATAAAATATCGCCCCACTTCAACCCCACTATCGTCTTAGGCTATGCATGAACACATGCTTGCCCAACACAATCCCCACGTTTAACTTAAGCTATGAAAACGGCGAGCATTTTGCCCTACATCATCCCCACGCCGGACTTAAACTTTCAGCACAGCCCGGCACATTCCCTACATTGGACTTTGTCTACGAGCGCTGGAAAAATCCACCCCACCTAATCCCTACAAACAACTCAGTCGATTAACTCCGAAGTTCATTTTCCCTACACGAACCCCACGTTACACTTTGAATATTTAGCAGATAAAGTTATGCCCTACATCATCCCCACGCGGACTTTGAATTCTCGCCCATTCACCCGGCATAATCCCCACATCAGCCCTACATAATCCCCATATTTATGCTAAATTTGCATAACCGTGGGCAGCTGCCCCACACAAACCCTACGTTATCCCCACGAGGAAAGTTCCAAACCACGCTTCGCCCCACACGAACCCCACGCGCCCACCAATACCCCACAGTTTCCCTACGCAATCCCCACGTTTATGTTTGTAAGGGTAATCACAGACTACCTATAGAAACGGGTCGTTGGCAAAATATTCCGATAAACGAGAGAATTTGCCAAATTTGTAATTCCAAATCAAAAGGAGATGAGTTGCATTATATATTTGATTGTTCAGCTCTACAGAATCTAAAAAATATTTACCAGAGTATGTTACAAATCATAATCACGTGCCTAGGGCTATTATATTAAGGAAATTATTACAGAATAACACCAAAAATATTTTGATGAAATTGTCAATATTTATTAAGATAGCATTACAAGTTCAAGGTTAACATTAATAATATTATAATGCATGCGAATGTTTTATTTTCCGCCATCTTCAAACAGAATCAAATATTGTACCTCGCGTACCACCTTGTGGTTTTTCGAGTGAATAAACTATGTCTATGTCTATGTCTAAAATAATTCTCTAGTTTAATCAATGTCATGCCACAATGGATCAACATGGAACAAATGCTTCAATGCTTCAAAGTGGCATGCTCTCGGTTTGATAGTTAAATATCGATCAACTCATGGATGGATATGCCGATTGAAGGATGAACTTTCTCGGACTTTGATGTTTCTGGACAAAATGGCCACATCGTCACTTGCCTAATTAAAATTTAATGGAGTTGCATTATTTCCCATTTCCGTCTGGTAACCTTGGATACAGTTAACTTGTCACTGGTATTTGTGTAATTGGGACTTCGTTGTTAGATCTAGTCTATAATTACACAAGTCTGACAGCGAGTATATCACGTGTAATATGCCATTGCTGTGGTATGCCATGGCCTAGAATGAAGCCCGTTTAAGCAGAAAACGAAAGGTCAATTTTATCGACAAATGATGATCTGTCCGCAAGCTCAAGATACTGACACGGAATAATTTTCATTATAACCACTCATTGGAATTTCCACTCGTTCGTCCTTAACATGGTATGTTCCTTAAAAACAAGCGACAGATGTTCAGTGTCCCGCAGATAATACTTCATTACCTTATTCATAAGTCAATTTTAGGCGTGAAATAAAATATATATAACACAAGTCTATTGCTTACAAGAGAAAAGCGGTTAGCAGGCAAAATTTTAATCGCTTCTCCTAGATTAAGATGTTCCATTCGAACTATCGTCTTGTTTTCTTCAAATCCGATGAAGCAAGAAGCTCGTCTACGTAGCGTTTTGTGAATGAGGAAGAACGGATTATGGAATGATATCAGATAGAGGTCTACCAAAATGGGTGCACAATTCGCACTTATTAAAATACTTATACTCTGTTGGTATATAGCGTTGTCATTTTCCAATAAATATTGATCATATTGAGAAACTCAGGCAACTCTGTAAAAATTCCATGAATTATATCCCTCACATGCAGTAGAACAGAGAAAAGCTGATTCTCGCATAATGGAGAGTAGAGAAATCCTATGTATATAGTCCCTCGTGTCTCTACGGTACGTGTCCTTCCGTATCAAGTTGTAAGTAACATATTTTGAGGTTTCCGTATCAGCATACTTTCTACACCAGAATTTAGACTGTTAGTCCTCGAGGCCCGCCCTCTGTACATGTCATTCGACAAATATATATAGGTTCATTGTTTTGATGGAAAATTTAAAGATAGCCTAACTTTAAAGATACCTTAAATTTAAAGAAAGCGGCTGCGATACCAAGGCTACGTACGAGAATCCACCGTATTCTCGGGTCTGATTGTGAGGTGCCGAGGGAAACCTTTCCTGTAGAGTCATATGGTTGCTTTTTTAATCGCCAGATATCGTCAATTTTCCCCCACCTCTTGCCTATCTCTCCAATTTATAAGGCATTTCGATTATTGACGCTGAGATTCTTTTATGGCCGACGGCTGAATATTGAATGTCGGATCTGAGGCTCGATATTAGATGCAGCACCGTAGTTTTTTCAAAAATGATTTTACTCGCCGGCCATGGGCTATTGTCAAAGAGGGCGAACAAAAGTTTGGTCTAACAACTTCTACAACTATCTTGACAGCTGGATTAGAATGAAACAACCGATAGTCCAAATCACATTTACATCTGTACCTCTACACAACTAAAAATGGGTCATTCCGAAGCATTCTCTGGACCCAGGTCTATAGTACCTTATAGATTCTGGGGGGATACTACGGAAAGTTCATTTATTTGCTTTTCTTCTAATCTGATAGCCCCCAACAGGGTGGGCATGATATCACTATATCGTGCTTTGTTATTTTCTTTATTGCCCATCTAAAATATATAAAAAATATATAATCTATCATGTTTCTCCTAACTACAGTCATTTAGTGATTCAAATGGGTTTATGTTTACACAATATATCAGCAACAATTTTGAATCCGATCTAATTCGAAGGAATGCTTTGAAGCACTCGTTGTAAGCCTCAATCGTACAACCATTCAGCGGAAACGTGGGAGGTGATTATATCACGTAACCAACTCTGACGACAAATGAACATTCATTTTTCGTAGAATTCAAAATACTACAGAAATATGGCGTGACACACAGGAATTTCACTCACGGGTCACAAAGGCAACTGATTGACCACAATGGGATCTGGTACACTTAGATACACACGCTCCATTATATGTAACGGCTAGACCCGGAGAGTATAAGAAGGCGGAAGCTGCTGCGCCCAACGAGGTGATCACGTCCATTACAGCTTCGCTGGCAACAGTTGATCGTTTTATTGATATCTAATTTTAAGGTACCATGCACTTTCTCAGCAAATCCCAGATGTTAGTGATGTAAAGCGGCCGCCGTAACAGCACCAGCACTCTAGTGAGGTAGTGATACCCTTAATAACAATAAAACAGTGTTTGGTTCCTGGAATGATATGAAGTTTTCCCCTGACATTGTAGAAGCTTGAAAACTAAATTAGAAGAACATTTGTCATGGATAACAACTTTCAGAGTCAAAGTCAGACGACGTTTCCAGGAAGATTCTATTAGTGTTTTAAGCAATAGTGAGTCAAGCTACAGTAAAACATTTCATGGTCAGAAAGGAGAATATATCGAAAGATAATATATTGTAAAAGGTTGCACAATTTCTATACAGGCAACGATGACGTATCAATGATATAAAATTAGTGTACAACTGGATTCTATCTGCATCAGCTGTCTTCATTGGAGTTTGTTCGAGGGTTGAAGAATAACCACGTCAGGTAGGCTTTGACTACCGTTTCTCACGCTTATGTCCGTGTTAGGCCAATAACAGGAACTTACAGGGGGTATTTGGCTTAATGTCGCACACAAGTTTGTTTCACTCGTATGGTGACGGTCAGTTTGGTTGGTGGAGGAAGCTGGAGTACCCGGAGAGAACCACCGCCCGTCGGCAAGTAACTGACGAACTTTCACACATGGGCCAGCTGGGCTCGAAACGGTGCCGGTTCGGCAGTGTGAGGCTACCGGTCACCAGCGAAGCACCTTAGACCACTCGGCCACCGAGGCCCCCCCCCCCCCACCCAGGAACTTACAGTTTTTTACCGATGCCGACACATCTTCACAATTCCATGTACATGTAAAGAGGGTTTATCTGGACATTTTTGGTGACTCGAACGAGTTCTCGGGCCGTTGATTCTTTTATACATTCTCGTATATTCTTCATCCTGTACGACTGTTTTGAACTAGCATATTGATATCCAAAGAATCGATAACGCGAATAGTCCCGAAAATCTCTAATGTAAACCACACAGACATCTGAATCCTAACAGCGGAGAGATTCTCACTGGGCTTTCCCCTTTCTTCCTGTAAACCCATTTCTGGAAATCCTTTCTCCACTGTGGTGATGATTATACCTTGTGCTCCCTTTATTGATGGGTGAGAGATTGAGATCGTCCTATATCTGCTGGTGAGAGTGAAAGGTAATTCAATGCTCTATAAAGCAGACGGAGGTTTGGTCTAATGGCTGTAATGGTATGACTTCGGATCAATACTGCCCCCTTAGAGATGTTGTTCCATACATAACATCTCTGTGAGCGGACTTGTATACGTAGATAGTTAAATACGACGAGGATATTGGCTGATTCCAGGAAAAGCCCACAAATACTTTATCGAGTTGAATTTGTGAGAAGATCGGTTTACTCCGGATGGCAAACTTACGTGAGGAAATCATTGTAGTACTGTGAAATAGTACGGATTCAGGCAATAGAGAGAAATAGCTTCTTTTTTGGTTATCATATTCAACTATTTCGTGGACACGATAAACAAATTTAGCTCGATCTGTGCGACGTGCGATCGATTTACGAACAAATCCGCTTGTCTGGCCCATATGTTATGTTATTTGTATGCGGAAGATAAATGTATAAAAAAATGATTATATTTGAGCACTGAACTGACGTATGTAGACAGGACGGTAATACAAATGAAAATAAACTGATATCATTGGTCTTTTAAATAAGCTAATCTGATTGACCTTGATGCCATGCTTCAGTCCATGGGAAGTAATCTATTCAGTGTTGTTTGAGACAATCACTTGACAATGACTCCTCCCTCCTGCTGAAGTGGAGGTTATAGTTTTCAATGTCTGGGTTGATCTTCCCAGATCTTGATTGCATGTGGTCCAAACAGGTCAGGGAGATCCCGCTTTCTAAAATGGAGGTAAAAAGGTGGGTTTTCCTTGATAACTTGATTCCTGCTAAACAAAAGCTTCCAAACTTCAGGAGGATTAATCTATCCATTGTTTTATGTCCTAAAATTAATTTGCCATTTGAAGAATCAGTCATTGTTGTTTCAATAGCGTGACAAATATTTGACCTATTATTATGCAAATTAGACAGATGACAATTTTTTTTATTACCATTTGATGGGGATATATATGTCTGTGTGCGCCTCAAGAGGATTTTGCTGAATTCTTTATGTAAACTGCTATGCTATAGCCTGGACGTATTAGCTCATATTAGTATAATGATCATCAATAACCTGAATAACGTGACATACCAGATTTTATTCGCTCTTCATTAGACAAACGAAATTAGCCTGTTTAATCATACTGACAATATCAGTGTGAAGACAAAGCAAATAATTATGTGTTGTTGATAAGGTGTTCTTTTATTTGATTATCTCATTCAGTCAAAATGACGGATATAACAATGTTTTGACAGCCATATTACGGTTGCATCCAGAATTGATGAGGCCAATCATTTCTCGACAGAGCGCGTAGGACCAACGTGGACATACAAGGTTTATTCTCTCATCGCAGGCTAAGTTGGCACACTATAGACAGTCTATGAAGCCAAACCGAACGTAACATAAGTTACATCATCCGGGTTCTCATAAATCTATATGAATAGTATTTTATGTTAAAATATATATACATACATGTACCAGGTATGGTTTAACAAAAGCTTACACGATTACTGACTTTTTGAGAAAATGCACATTCACAGCAAATCCCAGATGTCAGTGTTGTTGAGCAGCCACCTTAACAGCACCAGCTCTTCACGGAGTACGTAATACACTTAATAACAACAAAAAAGTGTTCGATGGGAAATATATTGTAAAAGGTTGCACTGTTTCTGTACAAGCAACGATGACGTGTCAATGAAAAAATATCAGTGTAGGCCTACAACGGGATTCCATTTGCATCCGCTGTTGTCATTGAAGTTTGCTCGCGGCTTTGGCCACCGTTTTTCACTCTTATCTCAATATTAGACCTATGACAGGAACTTACAATTTGCGGCCGATGATGACACATCTTCACAATTAAAGGTAAATATAAATTTTCCCAAAGGAATTACCCGGGCCTTTTGTGTGATTCGGAGGAATTCTCGGGCGGTTCACTCGTCTATACAATCTCGCATATTCTTCATCCCCGACGACTGTCGTGGATTAGCAGGTAACGTGAATATTTCCAAAAGTCCCTGATGTAAACCACACAGACATAATATATGAATCCATATATGAGACATATGAGGCCCGCCCTCTATCAAGTCATTCGACAAATATATGTAGGTTATTGTTTTGGTGAGAAATTTAAGCCGTGCGACGTCGCCTCCACTCAAAGTTTCTCAAATTTGGCGATACATATCGCATGCTGATAGCAAAGTACGAACGTAGCGTGCAAGATCTATAGCGCTACGTTTCGTAACTTGTGTCTAATTCCGCTTAACCTGAGGCTAGGGGCCGTATGAACCCATGTACTTCAAGATCCTCATGGTACTCATATGAACAGTCACAATCAAAGCGTGACTGA
The DNA here is from genome assembly GCA_036873755.1 of Hanleya hanleyi. Lineage (NCBI taxonomy): Eukaryota > Metazoa > Mollusca > Polyplacophora > Lepidopleurida > Hanleyidae > Hanleya > Hanleya hanleyi. Next base: position 7,635 of record JAVTVY010037955.1, on the reverse strand, counting down.
GATACATCTTTTTTAGATGACGACTCTATAACGAATATTATGGATTAAGAATACTGATCAGCGATACGGATTTGATATTTTTGGAACATCATGATGTCTTGCCGGCATCATTGAAAACTGTTGACCGCTTCTCACTTGCAGGAAACAAGCCTATGTTTATGTATACTATGATTGTCTTTTTGAATTTGGTGCTAATACTGTTATGTGGAAAATGGAATAGGTCTTTGGATTATGGACGCGGATATTCTCTAATGGACGACGGCTGGATTATGAATGACGGACTAGACGCTTGTAATTACAGGGTAGTTTTTTGGGGGTATTCTTGCAGTTACCAGTTTACCCCATGTTGATGCGTTTACTCCATCAGACGTCCTCGATACTCATCCACTAACACCAGATGAGTTATTCTTTGAGCCGATTTCTCGTTACAGCTCCCGAGCTCGCGTGTCTAATTCCGCTTAAGCCGATGCTAGTGGCCGTGTGGATACTTCATAGTCTCCACATAAACAGCTGCGCCTGAGGTACTAAGGCTACGACCGAGAATTCACCATATTCTCTGATCCGAATGTGAGGTACCTAGGGAATCTTTCCTGAAGAGCCATATGGATGCTTTTAGTCGCCAGGCGTCATCAAAATGTTCCAATCCAATCAAATCGCTCCTATTCCTAAGAACTGAGAGGGTCTGTGCCCAGTGGGCTTGTACCTTTCATTCTGTTAGCCCATTTCGCGAACTGCTTTCTCCAACTTGTTGATGATTATACCTTGTGCTCACTTTATTGACGGGTCAGAGATTCAGATCGTCCTATATCTGCTGGAAAGAGGGAAAGATAATTCAATGTCCCATAAAGCAGACGGAGGCCTGGCCTAATGGATGTAATGGTAACACGTCGGATCAATATAGCTTTCTTAGAAATGTTGTTCCCCGCATAACGTCTCTGTGTGCGGTCAATGTACAGATAGTTAAATACGAGGAGGATAGTGACAGATTCTAGGAAAGACCACAAATACTTCATCGAGTTGGATTTCTGAGAAGTTCAGCAAACCAGCGTGACGAAATCATTGTAGTTCTGGTCAATAGAAACAGCATCGTTTTCGGTTATCATATTCAACTATTTCGTGTACAAATTTAGTTCTATCTGTGCGACGTGTGATCGATTGACGGACAAAATCCACTTGTCAGCTGGCCTATGTTATGTTATTTGAATGCGGTAGATAAATATATATCCATTGAAGCACTGATGATGTATGTAGACACAACGGTAATACAAATGTAAATAATCTGATCTGATTGGTCTTTTGAATAACCTCATCTGATTGGACTTTTAAATAACCTAATCTGATTGGTCTTGATGCCATGCTTCAGTCAGTGAGACGTAACCTATTCTGTGTTGCGTGAGACATCACTTGACTATGGTTCATCCTTCCTGCTGAAGTGGAGCCTATATCTTTCAATGTCAGGGTTCATCATCATCCCTTGTCATGGTTCGACCATCAATTCCTTGCCATGAGGGATATCTTATAAGCCATAGAGACTGTGAACAGGTTGATTCGGAAACATTGCGAAGCGCATTCGTGACCTCATGACCTCTCTGGAGAAGCCCATATTTGAGCGGATTTTGCACATCTTCTTGTATTGAATTCACATGTTCCGTATCTGTCGTTGTTTTGGATCGCCCCCATGTGGTTTCCCTGATGGACTTCAAAGAATTGTTCCGTCAGCTTTTATCCATATGAACTCAACCTTCGTCGGAATACACCGAGATCGCAGGAGGGTTGCGCATCGCTTCAAAATACCCTCCGTTCATTGGCTGTTATTTTGAACTGCCAGTTCCAGTAATAACTGTATATCCCTAATCTACCTGCATGGCCTCGTGCGGAGACATGCATTATGGAGTTTGGGGTTGATCTGACCATATCTTGATTGATATGGCCTAAAGCCTAGACGTATTAGCTCATATAGTAAAATGACCATCAATAACCAGGATAACGTGACACTCCAGATTTCTTTAGATTACCATTCGCTCTTCATTAGACAAACGGAATTAGTCTGTTAAAGCATACTGACAATAGCAGCGTGAAGACAAAATCAATAATTATGTGTTGGTAATAAGAAAGTTCTTTTACTTGATTATCTCATTCATTAAAAATGACGGATATAACAATGTTTTTACAGTCATATTACTGTTGCATCCAGAATTGATGAGGCCAATGCTTTCTCCATAGACCGCGTACGGCCACCATGGACATGTCAGGGGTTTATATCGCTGTTCGCATGTTTGCACGGAACACATAATCTATGAAGCCAAATCGAACGGAATATATAAGAATATTACGACACTCCAGCAAAATACATAACAATGGTGCCAGACAAAAGTAACACTGATTGGGGAGAAATGAGAGCAGCACTGAAAGAAACAACAAATGTGTTCTCTGTGTGATCAAAGCTACATCCAGTATTTTGAATGTGTAGCGCATCAGGAGATTTTTTGAAAACAGTCAATATCACATGAGCAGTGAGACTAACGTCACAGGACCTACGAAGTAGAGTAGGCATTAAGACTCGAACGCGAACTGAACTCTTGGAAATCCCCACCCCCAGTTGAAATTCTGCCTATATTAAGATGGGCACCGCCCAAGTCAGAATCGTCAGTGATTTTCATCAAAAATCACCAGAAATTTTCATCAAAAGTAGGTCAGCTCAGAACTTGTTGGTAACAGTCTCCTAATGTGCCTTCATTCCAAAAATAAATAACGATCGCCGATTTAATTTTACAATTTTTTAACTAAAGGAAACAGATTGAATAATACAAAGTTCAGTAGATTTCAGGCTTTACGTGTGAAAATACATTTACATCTCTTTAATGGTTTTCAGTGCCCTTGTACAGGATCAAAACAACTTTTTGAATCACATTATTTTCCCAACAATGCAACAAATTTTTATATATAGTACTATAGTAGAAAGGTAGCATTTATGTAGTTTACGGTAATTCAACTCAAGATCAACACCTTCTCTGCACAAGATAATACTGATTCTATGTCATTCTCCTGAGCATGACCGGTACAAAGACGAATAAATAGCGTCTCTACATCACCTTGTTGTCTAGATATATGAGACAACACATTTTGGGTATCGGCAATCTGATGAATGTACTATTCCGGTTTTCTTGTTTCACATTATATTCTATGGCGGTTGATCGGTGATTTTCTTCATTGATAAACGTTAAACTACCTCAGCTTCGTTGTGTGAATCGGAATTGCATTGCTGTGACACACCAACACACTCCGTGGCAGTGATTCTGTATCCCCTAATCAAGGAATCATAATGGATTTGAAATGACAAGAAAAATTTAGACATATTTTGTTTACACATGCAATTTTTTGTTTAAATTATATCCAAGTGTGATATATAGTCAATATTCAAGAAGTACAAAAAAAAACTCAAAGTATGTGCTCATATTTTCACATCATGATCAAAGTTACTTTATCTAGTTAAATTCTACACAAAGAAAATAAATTAAGACCCTTTAAACATGCCGTCATGGCTTTGTTTCACCCTCAGTAAACTTTTATCATTGTTGCTCACACAGACTAATCTGAAGGATGATACCACATCTTTCTTTCTTCTGCTGGATTATTGCACCAGGCTGACTTAATTGGTTGATGTAGGATATTTCCCCACCAGTGGGTGACTTGACCTGAATTTGAAGCCTGATGTGGTCAGTGATTAAATGTTTGGATGTAAAATAGGATACACGTTAAAGGCCACAGTTTACATACATCTATAACAATATACTGAATTGTGTGTATTGAGGCTGGCAAGTTGGTAATAGCGGTGTAGATAAATGCACTAACAAATGATGGAAAATTAGCATTTCCTATTTCATAAAAACAATTACGGATGGCATATCCCACCAGATTTTGTACTGTGTTATATATACAGTGAAACATACAGCCAAGGGTTCCCGATGGGCATGGCAGTGTACTCGCTGAGCCATCAATAAATAATTTAAAAAATAATTATAAATCAAATTTTCATCAGAATTCGGTCAGCTCAGAACTTGCTGGTAACAATGCCCTAATGCACGTTCATGCCAAAAATCAAGGTTCTAGTGTCAACGGTTCTCCTTATTTTGCCGACGAAAGGATTCGGATGGACTGACTGACTGACTCACTCATTACCGGACAATTTGCGATCTGTAGCCTACTTCGTAGGAATATCATATCATTACATCCTTGGACGAGATTCGGCCTTAATGACACATATAAACCAGAAGGAGACAGAGGGGACATTATTTTTCATCCGTATGAGAATATTGAATAGTGTTTGGTGTCAACAATGGTCCTACTTCATCCCTCGATGTGATCACTGTTGCAACAACTCGTGATGAATCCAGCTATCTGTGATCTTAAAGGAGTACTTACTTTATTTTATATAGGTTCCTATTACAAAGGCTAGACTCTTAAATAAATGTAACCAACTATTTTACTGTCGTTGAGGGTGATAACCTATTATTTTTATTACAATTTGTGAAGCCATGTTTCCGCTTTGAGGTCGACGTGGGCGCCGCCATGTTGCCTGTGGGATGACGTGACTGATGACGTCAGCATTCAGGACAACGTCCCGGCTAACTCTTGCCTAGGGACGTTCCAACTACGGACATTTGAATTTTTCTGTGTCCGGGTTTTAATTCGAGGAAAAAAACTGGCGCGACAAATCCCGCGGATGTAATTCACAAAAGGAGAGTGGTTTTGGTTATCTCCACCAACTGAAGAATTCCTTCCCAAAGTTTTTCAACTGAAACTTGCTCGATTCAATTTGGACAAAATTTGAAGCTAAGCGAGAAGACTAAAAGAGCGTCCTCTGCAATTGTCCAGTGATTTCAGTTGAACGATGATACTTCTAAGTTCGTAAACATTTTCATTATTACACTTGAATTACTAAAATCAACTAGAACATCAGTGGATTTACTGGGTTCCTTCTTGTGCGAATTATCGACATTACCAACACGATCAACCTTAAATCTCCATGACGTTATGACGTTTTTAGATGAGTATACACTCACTTCCGCTCATCTAAAAACGTCACACAGCGGTGCAATGGCGGCGCCCAGTGCACGCCGTGGCGAGCAACAAAATATTCAATATTTCTCGTATTTCGCATTCTATCAACATAAGTTTTATATAATAAGGTTTGGAATGCGATTGCCGATAAATATAGTCACACTCAAAAATAAGGTAAGTACTCCTTTAATAATCATCTGCGATCCGTATTCCATTCCCCAAAATTGAAAGGAAATTCAAACGCGCCGGAACAGAAATAGTTAATCGCGAGTAGCAAGTCAGGTAAAACGCAAAGGAAGTATTAATCAGTAATTCCATGTGTTGGCCTATGTAAAATAGTACAGCTGTACAGAAATGTTTCCTGTGTGCTGGATTAGACCTTGAATACAATATGGGGTAATATTTTATTCCAGATTAGACAGTGTCGTGTCAACGGACCAATATGAACTTGAGCGAAGTAAAATATAATTTTGGTTAAGTGTGAATCAGTAATATAGTTAATCAGAACTTGAGCACATTATTGTTACATGAACAAGTTTACCTCTGTGGCAGATGGGTTCACATCAGGGATTAAGATGTACCAAACATGCATCTGCTTGAAATAATTATTAGGTTTGAGTTATCATGAGGACCAATCTGTTTTATATGTTTCTGTCTGTGGTTATTGTTGGTTCATAAATGCACCTGAGTTTGACTTCCATCGAAGGTAAGAGAATAAAAATTGATGCAAGTTCATTTTTGATAAATGTTCCTTTCATTTCAGTACCGCTATCTTTCACAGGCTGGTCTGGCGGTCTCATGAAACACGTAATGGGCGGTAGACTGCGTTGAAACACCTCCACGTTTGAGACATGTTCAGATCCGTTTCACCTGCGACATGTCTCAAAAGTTGGGACAAAGTCATGTTTGGGCTTCGACGTTTCATTTTGAAACATATAGTCGGCTCTAACATGTTTCAGATTGAGACATGTATACACAACACATGTTTTAATATCCAGGACGTCACATGTTTCAAACGAACACATGCTAAACAAAGACATGTCTCATATTGAGTCATCATTAACTCATGTAAATATTACACGTGTTTTCATTTGAAACATGAAGCCGTTTCAATATGAAACATAAACGTACTCACGTGTCCCAAAAGTTGAGACAAAATCATGTTTCATTTCAATTCAATTCAATTTTATTGTACATACACTGTAAAAAGAGGAAACATGTTTAACGTTTCATTTTGAGATGGTAACATGTTAGATGCTTCATAATGCTACATGTTTCACCCTATTTTTCCACAAAAACATGTCTCATAGACGTAACGATGCAACTATTTGAGGGTTGTGACATGTTTCCCTCGTGCTGGCGTCTCACTATAACGGTCCGAAAAGCTGTTTGAAACACCAACGCTGAAACACGTGCAACCGAGTTGCATGACGACATGTGTCAAGAAAATCGGAGTACAAAATGGATAGTGCTGCCTGATGCATGGAATTAGATACCAGGTCGTCTTTACACAGTTCGACAGAGCTTTAGCAATTTGCAAACAAAGATATGATTACCACTGGCTTTCAGATATTTATTTCTGATCTTTAGCGACCCGGAAGATATATGTCGGTTTTGTGGATTAATCGACTGAGCATTTTAATTGAATTATTTGCATAACAATTTATCTCAACCAGGCCTAGGGTATTTGAGGCCTGCCCAGGCGCCATTTCACTCTACCCCTCTCCTTCCAAATATGTCTTTGCTCATTGAGATAGGTCTGAAATTTCTCACATCAGCTTAACTAGAAAGTGTGAACAAAATTTGCAAGATGGCCGCTTTGAAGACTTATTCCAAATATGCATTTTTGGTCGATTTTTTTGTAAGATTTTCCCAGCCCAAATTTTGACTCTTCACTGGAATCCTACATGGCCGACATTTTGAATTTAAGAGTATTCGCTTAAAACATATGGTCATATTACGGCACACCAACAAAATACATAGAAATGTTGCCAGAATAAAAGTGGCACTTACGGGGCACTAATGTGAGCAGCACTGAAAGAACTAACAACTGTGTTCTCCGTGTGATCCGTGTGAGGTACATTCAGTATTTTGAATTGTGAATGTGTAGCGCACCAGGAGATTTTTTTGAACAGAGTCAATACGATTGCTTACGTCATTACAGCGTTGGACGGAATTCGGCCTTAATGGCATATATAAATCAGAAGGAGACAGAATGGACATTATTTTTCATACGTATTGGAGTATTGAATAGTGTTTAGTGTCAACAATGTTTCTACTTCATCCCACAATGTGATCACTGTTGCAAAACTGGAGACGAATCCAGCCCTCCAGCCCTGATTTTAATAATCATCTGCGATCCGTATTCCATACCCCAAAATGGAATGAAATTTCAGACACCCGGAAACAGAAATAGTTAATCGCGAGTAGCATGTCAGGAAAAACAACAAAGGCAGTATCATTCAGCAATTCCATATTTGTAGGCCTAAGTAATACAGTACCCATGTTGAGAAATGTTTCCAGTGTGCCGGATTAGACATGGAATACAATATGGGATAATGCTTTATCACAGAT
>JAVTVY010037954.1:0-16465 GCA_036873755.1 Hanleya hanleyi | reverse complement strand
CCCTGCTAACACATATATATACTTATACCAGCCTCATCCTTTGAGCAGATGTTGGAACGCTTGGTCATGGGTTTGAGCCGACTGGATGCTCATCGTTTGAAAACCAAACCAGAGAAATGCCACCTAATCTAGTGTGGACCAGGGATCCAAAGAACCAATGGTGACCTATGGAGCATTCTGAAACTTGCAGGCTATAAATTACAGACGGTATGTTCCACACTTTCCTCAAATCGTTGCCTCTCTCCACGTGCGGATTGGAGACCATCAATCTAAGAAGAAATACCCAAGGAAATCCACAACCGAGGACAGTTTGTCACGCAAAACTTTTCAACATATGTGCAATAACGGATGAAATACTGAAAACGGCTGGACATACCTCCACACCTTCCAATAATCTTGATGATGCCCAACCTAAGTGCTAACATAATGGTTCCTGCACATTTTAGTGTGAATATTTACTCGATAAGAGGCTGTAAACCCCCCCGGAAGATATATATCTATATATGCATAAAAATTTGTCAAGATTTTGTGGCCGACAAGGAACTAATGAGTAGCTTAATTGGATCCCAAGTTTACAGCATGCAAATGAATTGGCACCCAATATTTCAATCATATCACGACGTTTGGTTCCTATTCCTTTTCACACCCCGGAACCACATGGGTAGGGTCCTATTCCTTTTTACATTCGGGAACCCCACGGGTGCCCCAGTTAGTCGCCTCTTACAACAAGCTATTGAGTCCTATTCATACCATGAGCTGGAGTGCGCACAACAATACCCCAGGTCAATCCCTGGAAGCCCTTCGGGGCCAGTGGAAATCAAACATCCCACTGTGACCCTTTATTGTTCACATACAGGCACGGAGGAGAAACAACTATCCCTACTTCCGGGATTTTGACGAAATTTGCCATGCTTGCGGGTAGAGCAACTTTATCTTCCGGGTAAAATGGCCGATTCTAACAGACAGAGGTCAATCTTCCGACAATTCAGACGAACCGTTTAAGTAAGTAGTAGACATACAGCTACCAGTTGGTGATAGAGATTGTTATGAACCTATAGAGGCTAAGAACGAGCTGTATTGTTGTCTGGATGTTTCTGTATAATCTTCACAAAATAGGCAGTCAATTGTGCAAGCGAACATTTGTCAAAACCACGCGAGTTAATTGCACGCCAGTTTGTCTTCAGTCTTCGGTTATATGACGGATCGTCCACTGTATAGCAGGGTAGATCCATTGGTGCTTGAATTATATGCTACCGAACGTTTTCTCGACGTACATTTCATTAACCCTGAATGAGTCACCAATGCCGTATACGGTGCGCGCGGTTTATCATTCGGCAATTTCATTGGGCATGGGATATAAGCGACACTCCCACGGACCGCCTGTTATTACTGTATTCGGCATTAATGACCTTTGTGCCAGTGAGCATGAATACATTATGACGTCTCCTTATGCAATTGAGGCCCGGTACATAAACAACTGTACTGGAGTTTTATATGGAGTGAATTATAAAGTTATTTCAAGCGTGATATATTATCGATATCACGGAGAAATGGTAGTCATTTTGCAGAGTTCAGTTTGTTCTACACGCTGCAAAAAAGAAAATCTCTATCACCAACTGGTAGCTATATCTCTGCTACTTACTTAGACAGTTCGTCTGAATTGTCGGAAGATTGACCTCCGTCTGTTCCCAGGGCGTTAGAATCGGCCATTTTACCCGGAAGATAAAGTTACTCTACCCGCAAGCATGGCAAATTTTGGCAAAATCCCGGAAGTAGGGATAGTTGTTTCTCCTCCGTGAGGTTTGTCTTGAAGAATTACCACTTACCTGCTTTATAAATTACAAGGATGCCCAGAAGAAGTAGAACTTGCTTCTTGGCCCTGTCTGCCAGCATCACGTTTTTTCAGTTATTCCTCGGTATTTAAGTTGTCGGCAGATTTGCTATCTTCAGATCTATCAGAAGCAGCAACATTTGAAACCTACAATTGGACAATATTCTTCTGAATTCGAGTTTTTGAGATGATGAAAACAGTGGAACTCTCCATGTGTATATGAACTGACAGATATGGGAATCCCTCTAATAATTCAAGCACCCTCATTTTTGGGACAATATTCAATTGGTGGTTCTAACAAATTTGATCACCCTCTAAAATCATTGAACCTGTTGAAATGACAAAGAAATAATGGCAATATGCAAGATTTTGAACCATTTTGTCAACTAATAATGTTCTAATAAAATTTGATCACTCCAAATTTTATGATTTTGATGGTTTTATCGAATGGCCCTCATACAATACCCCATAATTTTTTTATGCTATTGTTGTAAGAGGCTGTACCTGTACTTGACATTTAATAGCGGATTACTAATTTTGGGAACGGTCGAATTGTAAGAAAACAAACTCGAAACCCTCCATTACAATGCCTGTTTGGGAACAGCAAAGGCCATGGCCTGCTGATCCATGATGTTGGAGTCTGATGATGATCTTAGTGAGAAATCATAGGGACTGTTCTAGGTGAGATTTCAGTTGTAATGCCAACAACGTCACAAAGCTAAAACGTAATGTCTTTGTAGACGTCATGATGATGTCGTCATAGCCAATTGTTGTGCAATAGGATGTCTGATACAACTAACTAGTCAATATTTAACAATGTGATCGTAATCAGACTCTCACGGGTCAGAGGTTACAGCTTCAATACCTTTTTTTTATCACATCTGTTTTATTGTGTTAAAAAATCCATTTTGATGTCATTTTTCATAGAAAAAATATTGTTGTGAGAGGTTATATATGACATTTAATAATGGTTTACTACTTTTGGGAATGGTCGAAGTTTAAACAAAACAAACTTTAACCTCTCCATTATCACGCCTGTTTGAAAACTGCCAGAGCCAGTGAGCTGCTGACCCATGACATCGGAGTCTGATTACGATCGTTCCTAGCAATAAGCGACATTTCCATTGTAGTGCCAATAACACCACAAAACTAAAACGTAATGCCTCTGATGACATCATGAACATGTCACCATACTCAATTGTTGTGCAACATACATCACAACAGGATGTCCAACAAAAGCGTTCACATAATACGACGTGATTCTAATCAGACTCCGACATCACGGGTCAGAGGTTACAGCTTAAGTTTGTTTTTTCACCACATCTGTTTTATCGTGTTAAAAAAAAGAGACCAATTTGATGCTGTATGTCATAGAGGAAAATATCAATTTGTTCTTTACACAGCTTTTCTGTATGATTTCATGCTAAGTTTGCAGGGGGTAAATCCAGTACATTTTTGCAACAGAAAAGAAAACAATAATGACATGATGGTGGTGCACCAATCCGCGATTGATGCCTATCAATGATGCCTACGGTTGATAGTCACAGGCGACGTGTATGGATCTCCATGTGCTATAATTAACAAGTACCATATAAACGTTCATTTTGATGCTCCTTACCAGTTATTTTCTGGAAGCTAATTCCTCCTCCTCCACGCTTGTCACTTTTATTAAAGTTCCTGGCGCTGGTGATTAGCTGTACACGAGCCGTTTTCACATCGACCCCGACCTCCGCCATATTACAGTAGATGCCATATTGTGTATATTTGGGCCACTATGCATGCGCACTTGCACAATATACCATAATATGGGTCCCGGTGGAGGTCGGGGTCGATGTGAAAATGACTCGTTTACAGCTATAATCACCAGCGCCAGGAACTTTTATAAAAGAGACAAGCGTGGAGGAGAAGGAATTAGTTTTCAGAAAATAACCAGTAAGGAGCATCAAAATGAACGTTTATACGGTATGGGTTATAGCACACGGAGATACACGTCGACTGTGACTATCAACCACAGGCATTATTGATAGGAACAGTTGTGGCTACACGATTCACAGTCAATTCACCCACAAACCGATTCACCCACAACCAATTCACCCACAACTTCAGGTTGATTCACCCACAAAAAAAGGTCAACTCACCCACAACCAGGTCAATTCACCCACAGTCTCATCGTTGCTATAGTCAAAATACATAATGAATAAATTTCAGAGGACATGGGTATATTTCATATACTGGGCAATTATTTTACTGCTTTTGAGGGGGGGGGGGGGCATATATATTCTGGAAAAGTGTTATGGAAAAGTAATAAACAATAGAATTTTAGCCAAGGTTGATTTCAAAGCAACATTTGATGTAACTTAGAATTAATCCACAGGTGTCACAGTGTAGCAAACAATTACTCGTAAAAATAATCTATCGGTAGATTACAAATAAGAGGCAAAACAATGCTTAATCTATTAACTACATTTTATTCATCAGAATGATCAATTTTGAATATTACATGTTCTTGAAATAAAATAGCACAATATATATCATACAGACCATGAAATATAATACCTATATTGCATAATCTGTGTTTCTTAAAATAGTAAATTCTAACATTGCGACATCCTGAGTTTCTCTAAACAATACAGGGACCGTCCAAATTAACACATAAATGGAACATGACATGTAATTGAGCAATGTAACAGAACAGTAAATACAATCAATGGATTTAAAGCACACATTGTTTCGATGGGAATTCCAGCATTTAGAACAAAATTACTAAAAAACAATTGAAGAAGAGCAGTTCATGTTGTTGGTCCATGCTAACCCAGAAACTCTGGCTGTGATAGGTGAATATAGGTAAGGGGGCGTGGCATTCAGCAACAACAACCAAAAAAAATAAAAAAATAGACTCCTTAGCCGATGTTTTCGGGCTAGGCCCTCTTCAACCCCCAAGACAGAGTTGCTCAAATATCACATGACTGACTGAAAGACAATGAGAGTAAATTTTTGCACATTCTTAATTACCATTGTATATAAAAGTTCTTTGAATTCCAATGTTTGAAATTAACTTGAGTTAAAAGAATAGTTGCTAAACTAAATACTCATCCAGCTTAATTATCATTGTACCAATGCTTTTATCTTGATATAACTGTTATTTAGATTGTTGCTTTCATGGTATGCACCAATCAGTGTTACTAATACAATCGTAAAGCTAAATCCAACTTAACTTAGTATTTGTAGTTGGTGGAACAGAAATATATAATATATTAATTATACATGTAATATATCCATATCCATTAAATATGTTGAATAAACCAACATTGAGACTGTGGGTGAATTGACCTGGTTGTGGGTGAGTTGACATTTTTTGTGGGTGAATCGACCTGAACTTGTGGGTGAATTGGTTGTGGGTGAATCGGTTTGTGGGTGAATTGACTGGATACCGGCTACACCGCCCTTGTGACCAGCATGACTTACAGTTCACATGTGTGAAAAACAACTTTTTGCTTATTGACCCGGAATATTAAATGTCGGATCTGAATCCTCTATTCTATCAATGATAGCGACGTCACAAATATAGGAGATGCTGATGTGATACTAGGAAAACCTGAAAACTATAGGAAATATAGGAACACTCTGAGGAATACAACAACAACATTGAGACCCAAACGACTGACAAGTGGAGGGAACATTTGAGTAATCAGATAGTCGGGTATAAATCCCCCGTAAATCATGAACAACACAAAATTGCGTGAGTCTTACACCAAATCGTTGCCAAATATAGGACCCAAATAAGAACTCTTTCGTAGCGGAGATAGAAAAACATCAATCAATTAAAACATCTGTTACAAAGGCATTCAACCAATGAGATACCTCGTAATGTCTTCTTTAAATTCTTGCCGCCATTACTGATCGTCAATGGTAAGTTTTCATGTTCAATACACTCTTGTTGAATGGATTTCTCCGTAGTTATTCGTGAAGCTGGATCGATGTATCATTGGGAAGAGGAAGTTCAGAAGCTGGAGATCAATCTGAATTGACGGAGTTCGTCAGGGAACGGCGACGTCGTTGCCTTCGTTGATGTGCCTGGTTGTTGTTGTTGAAGTGTCATATTTTTTAAACAACAACAGCAGCAAGCACTACATACTCATTCAGAACATCAGGAAGTTTTTCCATAAACACAGAGTTAGAGAACAAAGCTGCCTGTACCAGATCCTCAGGCTCAGTGGTCATACCAAACTGAAACATCATCAGGTGAAGCTGAACACCAACATAATTAACGTCAGCAGACTTAGTCTAGACATGTTAACATGGCTTTGTCAGCCATGGCATGAGTCCTATTCATCAGTTCATGAACTTACATGTATACTCCGGGATCACACGGCTCCATGGGTCGTTCGGCTCTATCCGGCAATAAAACAACCCATCCCAACTCTCTGTCTATTAGATTTATCGAGTTCGCCAAACAGTTTGTTTGCCGTGAAGAACTCATCCGTCTGCAAGGCCATCCTTAAAAATATGTGTGTTGGGCGTAACCCGACCCTGTTTCAGTAATGTGGGTAGGGCGGTAGGAAAATGTTTTTGTTTTTTTTTACTACTGGGACCTAGGGTGAATTTTAACACATTCAGAATGGCTCTTGTTATTTTGCAGATGCGAATCAAAAGTGGTGTTGTAAGTAACCAGCTGGGGTCTGGTTCTGTCTAATATGAACAAGCCATAGACTTCTGTTTCTTTCTTTGGTTCTTAGCTCATTAACATCGATTTTTCCACTTTTTTTGATGGATGGAAAAATCGCAGTAACTCACCAGATAGGCAGGGACTTGTGAAACTGATAATCATATGTTGGGTCAAGTGAGTAGAAAACATTATACATTACATTTTTTCGCTTCATTGTTCCAAGTCACCCCAACCATGAGGTGACTTTGAACAAGTGAAAATGAAGAAAAAGCAAGAAAAAGCTTTAATCTGATGATCACCAATCTCCTGCATCTCGGTCAGACACCAGGAGGGATTTCAAGATTATAATAATATCTAGCATTTTCAAAAATTAATTTATAATACTTAAAAAAAAAAAAATTCAAAAAGTGTTCAAAGTCACCTCGGATTACGGTATATTGTTCTTTCTTCGGGTGAGGATGTGGGCAGTTCTTCTTTTCTATTGCAGCTATAATGAATTAATGAGTTTTGATTTAATTCTGGAGTTCAGACTTCTTTTCTTTGACAGTTTGCCATGGATTTATAACAGATACGCAACACCAACAAAAAAAAAATAAGGAAATTTTTTTATTTGTCCCACAAAATTTTATACCGTATTGGTTTTTACAGTCCGAGATCTGACTCACCATAAAAATTCGAGAGCCACAGACATAAACAAGAAATACAATGCCATTAAAGTTAAAATGACCTCAAATAAACTGACTTGAATGTGTGACCAAGTGGTCGGCCGCATTGTTGTTGTTCAGGTCTCAATACAGGCAGATCGGCAATGTATCTTTTCACATCTCTGAGGAAATGATTCATTTTCTTAAATTTCATACCGCTGGATTCTACTTTGCCTGATGTGCTGTCTTGGGAAAAATATATGTCATTTTAATTTTGAACGAATCTGAATCTAATTCATCTGATAAATGATATCCAATTTGCTGTTGTTTTTGTTTATCTGTTAATCCACTCTTAACTCGATGGGCATTTTTCACTGGTGCTGGGTTGAACCGGTCGCCAGCTCGTCATTTGCGACCGTAAATCCGTTTTGGTGACTGCAGAATTACATACTACTCGCCATTTGGCCCCGGAAACTTTTTGAACAAGTCTGCATATTTTTAGTCAAAGTCCAAATGTGAACAATTTTCACTTCCAAAATATTGCCTAGAAGAATTTCCACTTACAGACTAGAGAGACCTACAACTATCGAGGTCCAGTGATTTACTCACAAGCGTGTCAGTGGTCTCGTTTCATAATTTCCGAAAGTAAAGGCATGTTGTTGTTGTTGCAATCTACACACGTGCCTCATGGTGGAGTTTTTGTGCTGTTTGCAGTTACTGTGGCCATAACATGCTCTTGTATATTACTTCAGATCCTTTGCTTTATACTGGTGTCAGTTTTATTCAGTTCTGGTCAACAACTTTTCAAATGCCAGTCTCCAAAAACATCGTTTGCAAACGTCCGAGGTTTCCATTTTCACATTCGTGTACTTTCCGTCTGAAGACCACGTGTTAGCATTCAATTCCTTCATACAGACTGGCGCCAGTCGGGAACCATTGCAGAGAGCATTCGAGGCTTCCAAAAAATAAACGAGCAGAGGTTTCCGAGATTTAGTTTGCGTATTACGTCACCAAAACATGAAGACCGTCACTGTCTGAAAAGCAGCAAGCTGAAAGGATATCTCGGAGTTATATCTGATTACAGATCAGCTATTTGACTTGAATTTTCTTGATATCGAATAAATCTCTCTGAATGAACATATTCTACCCCTGTTATATTGACCAGCTATGCAACTCTGGCGAACAAATTCACGACTTGCGCGATTTAACGAAGACAACAACAACATGGCTGTTTGAAGAAGAAAAAAACATTTACGTTGACAGATGGCCAATAAAAACTTTTGGGTCGGCAGGTTTTGGATGGGGCGGGCGGGTTACGCCCAACACACATATTTTTAAGGATGGCCCAATCAGTCTTCGAACATCAACGACCGGTTGAAGGTCTCCTCCATTAAATTCGTATGTGTATCGGCAACGTATTGGGCGAAGATAATTGCGGAAGTACAACCGGCCGTTGATATTTGAAGACTGATTGCAGAGGGATAAGCTCTTCACGGCAAACAAACTCTTTGCCAAACAGCTTGATTAATCCAATTATCTTTGATACAATGACGTCACTGGGGGATTTTCCTCCCTCTGAAAAGCCTAATTTTAATACAGAAGTAAATGGAAAAAACTTTGAGAAAGGCTAGTTCAGCTCTGATTTTAACGCATAATTTGAACGGATGTACGATCTTTTACATCGCCAAGTTGTAGAAATTTATCTCAAGTATGAGAGAAGATTTTTAGGAAAAACCTGTTACGCTCCATTGAGGCCTAGGTTAAAATCCCCCAGTTGCGCGGGTGGCGATCACGGCACTGTAATTGATAGAACAGCTGATCCTTTGTTTGGAGCCGCTTTTATTTCCGTTGTGTCTAAGGGAATAGACAGAGAGTTGTGAGGGGTTGTTTTTTTGCCGGATAGAGCCGAACGACCCATGGAGCTCCGCCGTATGATCCCAGAGTGCACATGTAAGTTCATGAAGAGGACTCGTGTAGGAACGAGCGAAGCCATGTCAACTTGGCTACAACAGACTGCAGTGTGTGCAGTGTGCGACAGTGCCTGAGTCAGTACATTAGGGATCAGACAATCGACTGAACTGCTAAATCATGAATTTCCCTCCTTCAGCACAAACGTGCGACGGACTGTCTATTTTTATCTCCAGCAGATTACGGGGTGTTCAGTTTTCACCATCGTTCGCTGTTTGTCAGGAAACGGAGTAAACAACTGGCTAATCGACAAAAAACCCCTTCTGCTTAGATAATTTAAACATGTGGAATAGATCAGGGGTTTTTTTAGACAAAATTTTTTCATCTACTCAATTTCAAATATCGTAAAACTTAATTTTTTGACCGTTGGCGCTTATTAATGTCACTAAACTCAATTTTTTTACTTTTTCATCTAAAAAATGATGAAACTAAATTTTTTTGCCTTTTTCATCAAAAAAATGATAAACTCGCTCTTGTTTTATTTTTATTATTTTACCCCTAAGCCAAGGTCATTGTTTTCATTGAACGACCTCCGTTGTAATGGTGATGGAGCACTGCTATCACATACATGTCATGTTCTCTCCTCAGCCGTCCCCCCCCCCCTTTTCACGGGGCGATGTAGGCCCGTAGGGACTAATGCGCAGTAATGGTCCTGTCTTGTGGTCAGAAAAAATTGAGCACCAGCTCTGTGTCTTGCTAACACAGCAAAAGATAGAGTTCTTACACGACAAGAAAGAGGTCTGAAACTTCCTTCTTTAGAGTGTCCAGGTTTCTGTGTTTTTAATGTTCGCGTATAGTTGCAGGTCTGATATGTTTAAGTTACATTTCCATTTATCTAATTTTATGCGTGTTTTCGTTCAGTTTCCAGTGGCACTACTTTCGTGCTCAAAATATGTCGTCTGCTAAACCACAGATTTTGAGAGGCGCATGTTGAGTGATTTTGTGGGACTAACTCATTCTCATTAGAAAGCGTGTTTGGGCAGTAATTTAGTATTAAATAATACCAGTATAAGTGTAATTCATTGTAGAAAACAATGGGATATTTCACTTTGCCTGTATTCATTTACATTTTCATGAAATATGTGTGTTGAGTTACAGTTTGGAATTTTCGCCATTTAAGCTTACCCCTCAAGACCCTCTCAGTCTGCATTATCTATTTATAGTAAGTTTCTAAAATCCAGTGGTGGTCAAATCATTTACGTAATAATTTCCCTGTATTCAGAAATGTTTTCTTTCCATTCTACTTCTGAAATATTCATGGAATGTTGCAAGCATTTCCCCCTGATCCACAGAAAGCGCTCTGCATATCACAGTTTTGAAGCTGTAAGGTGACAGGGGAGATAACCAAATAGAACTGTAATATACTAGGGAGGAGGTACATGAAAGAATATGATGCCATGAGAGGATGCATCCCAGCATAGCCCCAGTCCATCTAACCATGAGGATTTTACATTGTATCTCAATACTCATTTTTACCCCTCGGCCAATTTTGGCCATGGGGTATTGTCGTCTTGTACATCCGTCTGTTCGTGCGTCAGTACGTGAGCGAGATGACGGAAAATGGTTCCACTGAAGAATTCCAAATTTGGTATGCTTTTTTACCTAGTCAAGGACCAGAAGCCTATTGAATTGGGACCTGATTGGGTGGAAACCTTGGCGGCCATCTTTAATTTTATGCAAAATGGATAATGATCTATATCTCGGAAACCATTCAACTGTTCAATACGAAAGTTGGTATACATCATCGATACATCAAGCAACTTTCAATGAATTATTAAACCGGCTGCCGCTTTTCTGATTAGCTGGAAATCCTGGAGGCCATCTTTAATTTATGCAAAATCGATAATGATACATATATTTGTTACCATTCAATTGTTTTATATGAAAGTTGGTATACATCATCGATGCATACAGATACTTTAAATCGGGACCTGATTGACTGAAAACCTTGGCGGCCATCTTTAATTTATGCAAAAACTTTAATGATATATATCTCTGATATCATTTAAGTGTTCTATACCAAACTTGGTATACAGCATCGATGTATCAAGAGACTTGCAATGAATAACCACATCAGTTCCTCTGAGTGGAGAGAAGGATGGGCGGCCATCTTTAATTTATGCGAAATCATTAATGATCTCTATCTCTGATACCGTTTAAATGCTTGATGTAAAATTTGGTATACATCATTGATGCATCAAGAAACTTATGTAATTAAAACCGGTTCTCTGATTGGACGGAAACCTTGGGGGTTATTCCTAATTGCAAAAATTTTGATAATCTGTATTTTTGTGACTTGACTGCTTGGTGTTCCTGACATCTTGGTTCAAATTGAATACATTATGAATGTACCCAGAGCCGAGGGGTTTTCAGATGCGCAGCTTCGTATTGTTATTTACTGCTGAAGGATATGCTTTCGATTATCTGAAAAAAGTGAATTTTTTTACAAATATTGGTAACATGCAGTGAAGACATTATTTTATCATTTCATCAGGTTGGTTTCATAATAAATGTCTGTCCCAGCATTTTTAAAAAAAAAATATATATGTGTACAATTACACTAATGCACTAGAGATCCTTGTTGAGAGGAATGTGTGAGACTACAAGTATGGCTCTTCGCCATGAGATGGAACATCAAAGAGTTTAGTGGAGTTATTCCAACAGCCTAGTTTACATTTAAATAGCCCTGTTTCAGTACCTATAAAGGCTCTAGTTGATTTTAGCCCTGCAAATTTTGTCGCATGAATTGAAATGACATACATCTACCACAGAACCAAGAGTTTGTTTTCCATTGTAAGTGCATTGAATTTATAACATTTATTCTCACCTTCCAATATGCCGTTTGTGTTTATTTGTCAGTACTTCCAAACTGACTTCATTATGGCAGAAAAACAGCTGACACTGTCACAGAAGGAGCGATAATGCGTTAATTTCGCGGCAGAAATAAAGCATGATGAACGATTTTAAAAAAAATTCCTCCCAAGCATTCGTGTATTACAATAATTTATTCGTTAGTTTTGGAGTCTAAACGAAAAATTCTCAATTTACCGTAACAAGGGCAGTGGTTGCATGTTGCTTGTTTTCCACCACAAAACACAGGGCGAGGCACTTCACTTCGACATGAGGCAGGTATTATACGCGTTCAGAACCCGTCGGGAATCCTTCATCGAAAACCTAGCAGTTCAATGCCACAGATATCTGGCGGTACTCAACAGTGAATTGCCTCCCTTGTGATGTCATAAGATAAGATTTATTAACGTAAAACGTATCATATGATATTACGACATTCATTCGCTGCAGTCAACATCAAGAAAAATAATCTCCACAAAAGCTTCTTGAGCGTGTTTTATTTTTTACTGGATCTCCCATGACGAGACACGGTGTCTGCGGCTAAACAAAAATACGGAAAACCCCGGGAAGTGGCAGAGATGACATGAAGAGTGGGCTCTGATATGGACATTTATTGGCATAGTGACGAAGGTGACATGAACAACAACAACCTTGTATTGTGAACTTTCGGTTGCGATAACTTTCCTGTGATCAGAGCATTTTTGTTCGGCCCTGTCTTACATAAACTCAATCTTTTATGAAAAAAACTCATCCAGAAAACTGAATTTCTAGCTCAAAACTCAATTTTGAAAAAATCGCAAAATCCAATTCAAATTCGTTTTCATCGGGAATACCACGATGAAAAACTGTCTAGAAAAACCCATGTAGATGTGCATATTACCGACAATTTCATACTTTCAAGACAGGAAGCAATTTTTTTTTAAGATGCCCCATGTATTGCAAAAATCAGGATTTGGTCTGTGTATTCGGGGACAAATTACAAAAATTGGCAGAGGACGCTAATTCACATAATTACTTTCCTTCACCTTAGTATCAGGAGTCCTTACTTTAGCCAAAGACTTTGGCGGCTGGTGGTCCTGTCTGCTCAGTTCCGTAATCGGTTTCTGTATAAAATCATTGTATGAGCTTCCACATTACAGTGAAATTTAAGTGAACACTTATAATATTTGTTTTTCTCCAAATTTCAAATGGGCTATTTCATTCAAGGCTACAATAATACATAAAAATAATTCTGAAATATTGAACCATATTTCACGGTCACTGTCAGTAACTTAATTGTAATCAATCATCTGATAGGATCTGTCTGTATCATAATTTCTCATCTCTTCTCCCATAGACTCCGTACTGTAATATACTGACGTGGTCTGTGCAGGGCAGTTAGTATGATCAGGAGTCCTTACTTAGCCAAAGACTTCGGCGCCCGGCAGTCCGGTCTACCCAGTTCCGTAATCAGTTTCTGTATAAAATCCTTAAAATGAACTTTCGCAATATTCAGCGAAATTTAAGTGAACACAAAGCAAATATAGGCCTATATATATATTTTTTTAATATTTTTTAAGCGAACACAAAACAAATAGATATATATATATTTTAATATTTGTTTTTCTCCAAATTTCAAATGGGGCGGCTATTCCATTCAAGGATACAATAATACATCGAAAATATTTCTGAAATATTGAACCATATTTCACGTCAGTAAATTGAAAAAAACCCATTCATCTAACTAATAGGAGCTGTCTGTCCAGTGCTGTGTGTTTAACATAATTTCATCCAATGATACAATAACACGTCATAAATATTTGTGACATATTGAACCATATGACATGTCAGTAATAATCAAAATCATTCATTCAATAGGCTCTGTCTGTTCAGTGCTGGGTGATAATGCAATTTCGCTATTTTCTCAGGACAATTTCTTTACTAACATTACAGGTTATCAGTTAAGGTATTTGTGAATATAAAGTGAAGACGAAGAAACTACATCATTGTATGGGAGTACTTATATCATGCTGACACTTCAGGTTAATAATTATTGCTGTCCAATATTGAGAATATTTGTATTCAAACGTTCATGTTATCAAATTCCAATGTATAAATGCTTATGTATACGAGAATTATTTTCCCATGTGTCCGTAAAAATAAATAAGTTAATCGCTGCCAAAACACAAGCCTTGTCCGTGACTGTGACCGTAAAAGAGTTGTCTCCCCGGGGCTTCGCCAGGGGATATCCAAGCTCATGATCCGAGAGGCGGAGATACCGAACTTCCAGGGGCATCTCTGAGGGATATCCAAGCTTACGTTCCGCTATTATGATCCTGGCCCAGATAAATCGGCCCCGAGGGCCAGATATCAAACTGGGTGATTACCTGAGCTCTATTATCCCTCATATTATGTACCGGTATAGGAGTCCCACCAGGGCCGTCCCCGGGTGTACCATTCTGGTCAGTGCCGCATATATGGCGGTAAGGTTTTGAACCCTGTTGTGCAGTTTGCAATCTAGTATTTAGAAATTGTAATCCGAACAATTAAATGAATTTTCAACCTGGAAATGGAAATAAACACACCGGGTGTTGTTATAAAACAAACCCAACAATAATTCACCTTCATGATTCTAAAACAGATCTTAATCAGGTCCTGGAAAAGTGGCAAATGGCGTGATTCTGGCCAATTGGCTTGATACCCCCTAATTGGGGGGTATATTATTCATAGTTGAAAGTTTTTATATTTTATTTAAGAATGAATAATTCAATAAATAAAGCACGAATTTACAAGAGTTTGTTTCGCTGACCAAATAAAATATATGCCGTAGTTTTGCTTATGTATTGTATGTTGGCCTGTCAAAAATTATAAATCTCCTGCAATAACTTACCTGTTTTGTGCTTTTCCTGCTGAAATTCATATTCTACTTATCAACACATGTTCATCCAAACAGTAGAGAGCCATCTACAATCTGCAGTAAATTCTTGGTGTTCCATAATTTTTATCTCGCCTTACGAAGTAAAGGGGAGATATTGTGAGAGGGGAAAGAGGATGTCGTCGTCGGTGTCCCCCTGGAAATGATAAGGTTTTTGGTTTAGAAAAATTAGAAAAAATATAAAAAAAATATGGGGGGTGGGTATGCCACCTGGGGGTACTACCCCTGGGGTGCTCCAATGTTAAAATCCCTATGATAGAGTTTTGCGTTTAGCTGACATCTGTACTTAGAAAGTTTGTTGCAGTTGTCAGCTATGAAACTTGGTACACATGTTTCTCATGATTAGAGGATGTACCTGTGCTATTTTTGAGAAGAAATATTAATAGTATTCCAAATTATGGCAAATGAATGAGTTTTCTGTTTAGGTAAATTGTACGTCATGTAGGCCTCTATATGTATACATGTACATGGTGAGTTTGCTGCAGTTGTCAGCTCTCATTGGATGATTATGAAACTTGGTACACATGTTTCTTATGATTAGAGGATGTACCTGTGCTATTTTTGAGAAAAAATATTAATTTTTGTCCAAATTATGGCAAATGAATGAGTTTTCTGTTTAGGTAAATTGTACATGTAGGCCTCTACATGTATACCTGTACATGTACATGGTGAGTTTGCTGCAGTTGTCAGCTCTCATTGGATGATTATGAAACTTGGTACACATGTTTCTTATGATTAGAGAATGTACCTGTGCTATTTTTGATATGAAATATTAATATTTCTCCAAATTATGGCAAATGATGGAGTTTTGCGTTTAGCTGAAGTGCACATGTACATCTGTACACCACAGTTTGCTACAGTTGTCAGCTGTCATTGAATGATTATGAAACTTGGTACACATGTTTCTTATGATTAGAAGATGTACCTGTGCTATTTAGGAGATGAAATATTAATTTTTGTTCATACTTAGGGTTTTGTCTAAGTAATCTGCCAATAATAATGTACATGTATATAGATGTACACCTGTACATGGAAAGTTTTCTGAAGCTGTCAGCTTTCACTGGATGAGTTTGACACTTGCTACCCAAGTTCAATATGATTCGACGATGTGCATGTGCTATTTAAGAAATATGACATTAAATATGAATTTTTGTCCTAATTATTGCATTTTAGACTTTGTACCTTTCCATTGATAAGGTTTTTGTTGGGCAAAAATTTACATGTAGATCTGTACATGGAAAGTTTGTTGAACCTTTCGTGGGATGATTATAAAACTTGGTGGACATGTTTCATGTTTTCCTAGGTCACAGCTCTCCCGCAGTAATCCCACACAGGACTGACCTATCCAGCTGTATTCCCAAATGGCATTGGCCTATCCAGCAGTAATGCCACTCGGGACTGACCTATTCAGCAGTAATCCCAGACCGGACTGGCCTATCCAGCAGTAATCCCACATGGGACTGGCCTATCCAGCAGTAATTCCACACAGGACTGGCCTATGCAGCAGTAATCTCATATGGGACTGACCTATTCAGAAGTAATATGACACTGGACTGCAATATGATTGCAGCAGTATTATCCCACATGGCACT